>PPHJ01000002.1:0-284726 GCA_002991585.1 Ilyonectria mors-panacis | reverse complement strand
ATTATTGTATCGCAACAACATCAAACTGTTACCTAGAGTGTATTCATTGGGGTAAAACTTATAATACATTTAGGTGTTTTAATAGTTATTAGTGTATATACCGGTATTTTCTATATTTCTAGAGTTCTAACAAATAAAAATTAGCAAATCGAATTATTGCAGAGAAGCATTATATTAAACACAAAAGAGGAAGCTACTAAAGAAGCTTTATTGAAAGTCTTATAAGGCACTTAAGGCTGCCTCAAAAGGAAATTTGCAAACAGTTTAAATTATCTAGCTCATTTATAAAAGCAGTAGAATCAGATTATTTCTTGCCAGGTAAGAAACTTATCCGTTATGGATGCTTATTTATTAGATGAGTTAGATACTGTAGAGTGCGTGGATTTAGAGGCTGTTATCGCCTATACAGTCTTTAGTTCCATACTGACCTTATTAACTAGAGTTCTTTAGATTTTTAACAATCTAATTTTATCTATTTGCCAGTATTACTAGTAAAAAGTCCTTCAGAAGGCATTACATATAGATAAGGTTTTTAGCTAGTTCCTATTAGTTATTACTTTCTGGGTAGTTTTTCCACTTAATAAGATATTCAGTCTAATTGTTAATTCTTTATTACTTAAGAATTTTCTTAACTTTATATTCCTCAGGGCCTTTAACCTCTATTTTATGTTTTATTACTGAATTTAGCCATAATGTTTTCCTTCTGTACTCTTAAGAAGTAAGATATAGAAGATAGAGTAAAGTCTGACTTTTAGTGATAAGTCTAAAACGGTAGTTATTTTCTGAGATTTTTTCAAGAATTTTATAGAGTCCAATATATTTATAGTCCAGTTTTTTTATTTTATCGTTTATTTCAATATTTTTTATTGCAAAAAGAACCATATCTCCCTCCTGGAAGAATAGTCTTTTTATCCTTTTTGGGTTATAGTATATTTTTTTATCTGGTTTCTAATAAATTTAAGTTCAGTTTTTATTTCTTTATATAGATTTTTCAGTTTTCTGTTATAAGAATAGCTTTAGGATAATCAATCTATCTCAGCTCATTCTGTAGGTATTAGAGGTGAATCTAAAGTTAGTGTATACTGGGGTGAACTTTTACTTTTGTATACTGACGTATTGTAGCTTAGCTATACGGTTGGAAGCTTTTTAACTTAATTGTTCTATTTGTAGTTAATATAGTATTAGAGTATTATTCCAGTATTTAGTTTATTTATTCTATTTGTCTGTTAACTTATACTTAGAATACTGTAGTAAGGCAGTGATTTAATTCTATATTAGTCTATAGGCTTTACTAAAACTTAAAAGCAAATAGTAGTCCTTAATTAGAGAGGATCTCTATTGGAGCCTATAAATACTGATAATATTTCGCAAAAAGATATAGGGCAAAACTGCTCTATATCTATTAATTTCTAGTAGGATATAAAATAAGAAAAACTTTATAAGTCTGTCTATAATAATAAGAATACTATTATATATAACTCCAGTTATAGGGTCTTCTAACAGAAGTAGTTTTATAATAAAATCTATAGTAATTAAGTCCTAAGATTGCTTAGCGACTAGTAGAGGCTACAGTTTTCTATATAGTTTGTGGCGTTAAGCTTTAGTTTTATTATACAATAGGTATTTATTTGGTGATTTTCTTTTACTACTGTCTTATCTTAAGAAATTAGTATATCGTTCTGACTTATTTGAGGGTTTTATTAAACTTTCTGATATCTATATAATAGGTGTTTATATATTTCCCGTACAAGTTGGTACTATAGTTCTCTAGAAACTTACAGTTTATTGTTTTTTTATCTGGGCAGCTTGTTGTTATGTTGCTGAATCCGGTTGTAGAGTTTATACTGCTTGTGGCAATATAGGTATTTCCTAGGGTTTTCTTTTTGGTTTTTCCTGAATATTCCGGGCAATTATTAATTGTATACTGGAGTATATCCTGAAGGCTATATATATTATATATTTCGGCGACAAATTGGCGTAGTGTATTGATGTTTCCGTTATATAGTCCTTCTTTGTGTAAGTCTTGCACTATCTGATACTGATGGTAGTAAGGGATAATAATACGTCCGTCTTAGTATCTAATTTCTCTAGTATGTTTATAAGCTCAGTCTATAAAGTTTATATACAGGGCTATCTCTATAAATCAAGTTTAGGTACTTAGGTTGGGGTTATGTTTTTTGCATGCTTGTAATATACTTCTGCTCGAGATATTCTTCAGTATTAAAGTTAAGGATCTATTTATTTGTCTTGGGCTTGCCGGTATTAAAGTCAGCTTGTTTAACTAATAGTATTAGCTTGTCTATTTTCTAATCCTTTTCTGTGGATGATTATATAGTTGAATTCTAAGAGATATTTAGCGTATTGTAGTTATTGTCCGCTAAGTTTCTATATAGTTGCAAAATGTAAGATATTCTTATGGTCGGTATAGACCTTAATTTTGTGCTTGCTTCCTAGGAGATAGTATTGGAATTCCTTAAATAAGTTAATAATTTATAAGGAATTCTTTATTGTAGATAGAGTAGTTAAGTTTAGCGCTATATATTTTATAAGAGAAAAAGACAATAGGTGTAACAGTCTGTTATTATCCTTTTAGCTGATCTAAGCGCTTTGTGTAAAGTCCAATAAGTCTATCTTAAGTTTGATTTCTTATTTAGGGTTTAAAGGTTACTAGTACTAATTCACTTGAAATGATGTTCTTAATAATATTAAATACTTTTTCTGCAGTAGTATTCTATTAAAAAGTCTACTTCTTTCTTAATAAATTCTATAAGTAGTATAGTGTAGCTACTAAAGTTCTTAATAAATCTTCAGTAGTAGTTAGTGAATCTGAGGAAGAATTATACTTTCTTAATATTTATTAGTTTTAGCTATTTACTAACTGCAGTAATTTTCTTTAGATCTATCTTAATCTTATTATATAAGATAATATATCTAAGAAACTCTACTTCTAGAGTATAGAAGTTACTCTTTTTAGTTCAACTAGTAAGTTAGTATTTTAAAGTACTTATAATACCTTATGGATGTATTCTGTATGTTCTTCTTTTAAGTTAGAGAAGATTAAAAATATCATCTAGATAGCATACAATAAATATATCCAGATACTTATATAGCATATTATTAATTATTTATTGAAATATAGCTGGTGTATTTATAAGTCTAAAGGGTATAATAAGATATTTATAAAGTCTAAACTTAATTTAAAAAGGCAGTTTTCTATTTATATCCTTCCTTAATGTAGATAAGATTATACACTCCCTTTAGATTTAATACTATAAATACCTTCTTCCTATAGAGTCTGTCCTTAAGCTCTATAATAAGAGGTAATAGAGTTCAATCTTTAAGTGTAATATTATTTAATTATCTATAATCCACAATAAGTTAGAGCTTGCCGTTCTTTTTAGAAACAAATATAACTGGATATCCAGCTAATAACTTAGAGATCCTAATATATTCTTTCTGTAGTATATCTTTAATATATTCTTTTAGTGTGTTAAGTTATATTTCATTAAGGTTGAAGATTTTATGAAATGTACATATTGTTCCATCTTTTAGTATAATTTTATAATCCTATTAACTGAATTCAGGTAGTCCTATCTTAAGTTCTTCCGCAAAGAGTTTTTTGTAGATATAATACTATACTGATACGTTCTTAAGTTGTTCTTCTTTAGGTATTTTCTTATAATCCTTAAGGTTCTTATTTATCTATATGAACTGTTATTAAAGGCGTCCGATCGTTCTTTAGAGTTATATTTTTCTTATCTTTCTGATATTTATATTATATTCCTTTTGGGGTAATAAGATATCTATTATATCCTCATACTGATCCTTACTCTCGCTATCTTTAGGAGTTAGAATTAAAGATCTCTTATTTTCATTTAAGTTACTTTCGTTATCGCTAGAGAAGATATTATTAAAAATTGATATATATCTGGCCAGTTCTCCAGTTCAGTTGTAGGTTGTATTTTTCTCAGCTATAGATAGCCCAAAATAATATTATAATACCTTATAGGTATAATATTGAATATAACTCTCTAGTTCTTACTGTTAATAAAAACCTTAAGATAATTAGCCTTACGGGTTATCTATCTATTATTATACTTAAATAGGTTGCCTTTGAGATTGTTATACTATATAGAGTTACTTCTTATCTCTCTACTTTAGCTTCAGCTAATTAAACTACAGTAGGGTTAATATAGTCTGCTTTCGCTCTGCTATCTACTAATACAGTAAGCTATATACTCTTAACTCACACTTTATAGCTTAAATATCTTTCTTTTCTTTATTAATTTTATTATATATATAGAGCTTTTATTAGAGGTGGTTCTTTCTTATATATATTGCCTGTCTGTTGCTCTTCTACAGGTAGTATTTATTGTTTTTTATATATCCTTTTGCAATTCCTTTAGAGGTACTCTTTGCTTGAGTATTCTCTGCACTTTAGTCTAGATGGTTATAGTTCCTTCTGTTCTTAGAGTTATTAATACCAGATTTAGTTATCTTAGTTAAGTCCAGTTTGGTCGGAAAGTTAAATCCTTCCCTATATATTTTGTTAATATATATTTAGATCTTCTAAGCTTTAGCGCTATATTGTAGGCATCCGAGCTTTTTGCAGGTTATTGTATTTCATGCCAAGCAAGATTAGATGTCCCAGATGGATTCTTTATCTTTACAGTTAGGGTTATCCCCTTGCGTTCCCAATCTTCCATCTTACTTTTCCAGACTCAATTGAGACTGCTTATTCCTCTGTAGTTATTAAAGTTGTAGTTCTTATGTATTATATACTTAATGTATTGAAATTCGTCTCGAATCTTCTAACTGTATTTCTTACAGTCCTTATTATTATATCATACTGCCTTTCCGGCGCTGCAGTTAGTGATATCTTTATTTTTGTGTTTATGCTATTCCCTTATCTTCTGTTATTTGTGTGCGTGACATTCTTCAGTTTTGTATTCTTCGATAATACTAGTATATTCAGTGCACCTAGGTGAAAAAAAAATCTCCCTTATCCTCTAGTTATGCAATACCAGCTCCTGCATACTATCTAGTGACTTAGAAGTATCTAAATTCTTTCTGTAAGTAGGGTCTCTAAATTAGTTTATTATTAACTTATATGGGATAATAGTTATAATAGATTTTGTCTTTTTTGTATGTTGGGTATATATAGGCAATGTATAATACCCATAAGATTTCTTTTTATAGTTAGAGTATACTACTGCTATCCTTAGGTTATTGTCTTCTCGTTCCTTTAGGGCTATATAGTGTAGGTTGTATTCTAGTTGTATATTATAGGTGCAGATATAAATGTTAGTATTTTTATTAGATTCTTATTGTTTATTTGCGAGGTTGTTATATATCTCTATTAGTCTTTTCTACATTTAGTTTCTAAAGTTGTTAAGTATTTAGTATCCTCTATAGCTGGGTCTAGAGTCTTATTTATCTTCTGTTTCTAAATATTTATCAGCAGGAGCGATAATGTCCTAGTTATCCACTAGCAGACCAATATGTCTTATTAGGCGGGCTTTTTGTCTGGAGTGCACCTAAGGGGTGCCTTCTTCTTGGGTATAGAATTGCCTTTAGAGCTCGTCCTTTTCTTTATATTTCTTAAATATTCCTACTCCTTATTCCTTATTGCTATAAGGTAATGTAATAAATCTGGGTTATCTATCTGGGATTAAGTCTCCTTGTCGTACTATAGCTATAGTGCGAGATGTCTTGTCAGATAAGTCAGTTGTAATACTGGTGTTATTCTAAGCGGGGACTAATCTCCAGATATCTTTTACTTTCTTCTAGTTGTAACTTTTCTTTTTATCCAGTCTGATTTGTCGCTCCGTTTTAGTTTTACTGTCTATTTTTCTGTGCCATACAGCTTATTTCTATTCCTTTTCTCTAGTATCATCCTTAATTTCCTTTTAGTATTCTCCAGACGTAGGGTTTAAGGGGTAGTGTATTGTTAAGGCACTTGTATTCCCAATTGTAATATTCGTGGGTTCCGTTATATCCTCTATTGTATTCACTCCAGATTATAGTAAGAGTCTTAAATTAAATGGCAGTTTGAGGTTCGTTATTATTAGGGTGCTAATAGTTAGTAAATTGTATGTACTTACCTTTCGGTACAGACTTATGCTTTTAGTTAGATTTCAGGGCGCAATACTTACTTTTGAAGTAGCCTATCTTTCTATAGTTCTAACACTTAACTTTTAAGTAGTCCTTCTATACAGCTTCTAGTTCTATAGGTCCTAGGGCCATTCCGTAGGAAGTATTGCCTTATTATTTCTTCCCGCTATTAGACTGGTTTTTCTTATTCTTCTAGCCCTTAGGGTTCTTTCTTCTTTTCTTAATATATTATTTGAACAGTTAGTTATTGAGGGTGACGCAGAGATATATATAGGCGTTAAACTCAATTAGTAGGTTAAGGATCTTGTAGATTTCATCTTTAACTTTATCCTTCAACCCCTAATAGAACTCGTCTATTATATTTTTTTTATCTATTCAGTTAAGTTTTACAGATAAATATCTAAATTCCATAAGATACTTAGATACTGCTTTAGTCTGTATTAACTTCTAGATCTAGATAAGTATATTGTATTTCTCGTTCTATTCTCTATATATATTTATAAGTAGCTATTTATATATATTAAAGCTGCTAAATAGAATAGTTATCTCTAGTTTATATTAGTTAGATAAGTTCTCTATAAAGTCTCTCAGTATTAAGTCTATTCCTTATTAAGTTTTGCCTTCTAGTAATCCTATAGTATATCGGACCTTTAAAGGTTTGCTACTAAATACAGTAAGATAGTATATATAGTAGGACTTAAGTTCCATAAGATACTCCCTTAGTTCCTTAGGAGTTTTATTGAACTTCCTTAGCTATAGTAGCTTAATAGTTTCTCCAATATCGCAAGGTCTAGGGATACTTAGGGTAACAGTAAAGCTATTAAATTATTCTATATACTGGGCTTATTTAGTGCAAGCAGTAAGTTACTTGTTAGTAAGGTTCATAATATATCCTTCTAGTACTGTAATAGTTACTACTAGTATTGGGTTTGGGGCGGATGTTATATCAGTATAAAAGATTTGGATTTTATCGTATAGAGCTTAGAACTTTTTGTTGTTCTTTATCTTATTGATTTAGGCTGTATTAATTAGGTTGTTTACTCCCTAATGAAGTTAAAGGTTTTTCTTATAGAGTTTCTTAAGTTTTTTGCTTATATTATCTTTATCTAAGGAGGATTCCTTATTATCTATAGTATTATCGCCATTATAGTCCTTAGGGGTCTTTAGGTATAGAATGCTCTTTCCCTTAAAGGAGGCAGAAGTACTAGCCAATAGAGTTGTTAGGGCTATAGTAACTAAATTGTAGTATTACTTAGGTCGATATAGTAATATACTGAACAAAAGCTATTAATATATAACGGTTAGATCTAACCTAAGAGTATAGGGTAGGTCTAAGGTGTATAGTTTATAATTGAGTAGATTAGGATATTGTAGTAAGCAATATAGGTTACGGTCTGGTAATAGTAGAATAGTAGATTTAATATAACTAAATATGTTAATAGCTAGTAAGGCTATCTGTTTATAAGAGTGCTAAATAAGTATCTATATACTAGATAGCGATTAGTAGTCTCAGTAGTCTTATTATAATGCTTATTAATGAGACTATTAGTCTTATTGATAAGAGTTGTTAGTAGAGTACTGATACTTAACTTATCTGTATAATAGGTTACGCTAATGGGCATATAGGGAAAAGTGGGTACAGTTATAAGACTGTGCCTTATGACGAAAAGTGGGTCTATAGGGATTCTGCCAGTTATAACTGCTTAGTCCCAACTCGGGCTGTGACACTTATTTATTTTATCTACTTTAGCCTCTTAATATTAAATACTTTAGGCCGCTTAAAATAGCCTATAGTTAAGTAATTAAGCAATTAATTAGATACTCTATAACTTACATTTTAAAGATTAAATTCTTTCCAGTCTTCTATACTGCCTATAAAGCTACTATAATAAAGAGTAATATTAAGAGAGGTTTTTAAGGGGCTAGATTTATTCCTTTAAACCCAGAAAATATTATATTAAAGCTTAATATACAGCTATAAACTCTAATACCAGTAAGAGAGAAGATTAGCCTCTTTAACCCTTAGGTCTTAAAGACCCCAAAGACTATACTTAAGGCTAGCTCTCAGTCTGAATACCTTAAAAGATAAATAAGAAGATATTAGAGCAGCTCTTCAGTATTAATTCTTAAGGCACTTAAGTTACTTTCAAAAGGAATAAAAGCAATAATATATCAGAATGCCCTATTAAAAGCTAAGATCTAAATCCTTCAACAGATAAATAAGACTCTTAGTAAGCAGTATAGAGCGAAAAGAACCCACCTACAGAATAGAGGGAAGATAACTATAGAGGAGGGAAGGGAAGCAATTAATCAAATGGATGTAAATATATAGATACAGGCCGAATCATCGAAAAGTGGTCGTCAAGAAGGGTCGGCGCAACTGAAGGAAAGATGCTGTAGAACTTATGGAAAGACTGGTCATAATGCAAGGACCTGTCAGGTTATTATTGAGATATCTGAGGAAGAGTATAGCGATTAGTTTTGATTAATTGAATACTTTATTGTGTTTTTATTTAAGTTCTTATATTGAAGGTTAGGAAAAGTGCGACGCACACTTGGATGCGACGCATGCTTATTAAGTACGTTAGCACATTTTGTAAACACTTTGTACACATTATGCCTCAAGCATGAATGCTCGTATCGATCTCGACTGCATCAACGAAACAATCTTCTAATATATTAATTGGCGCAATATTCTTCTAGTGTTGAAAAAGTCGAAACGAAAACAAGCGCCGCGGTAACTACTTCCACATATCCCTAACCTCAGACGAACTAATTTCGGTCAATCAGGAAGGGAGGTCTGGCAAACGAGCAATTGAGCTCTGATTACACTCATAAATACAAAGGCCCGAATAAGGCGTGTCATTGCTTGTGGATCAATCTACGAGGCATACAGGACTACGTTGTAAGGTGGCCTGGAACGAAATGACTGTGAGCCAGGTGGCTCTTATGTCAGGTCAGTGGGATCGTCCACTAGGAAAGTGATCTGTGATACGCATGAACGTTAGCTTGGTGTCCCCAAAGCAACTTCAAACGTATGGCATTGTGTGGTCCGTCATAGGGTGGTGATGTGTGTGTCATCAAGAAAGATCAGGGTTAAAAAGCTCTTGATCATTTGTATAATCATCCGGTGAAAAGAAAAACGTGTGTGCGACTAACCTTGTTGCGAATTTGATACCATGTACAGGCCAACTTGTCCAAGGGCTTATGTGAGATAACCATAGCGACCTGTGATGCATTTGAATGTTAGCCTTGAGACTCCTCCAAAGCAACTTCAAACATGTGGTTCTGAGAGGATCCGTCATAGGGTGGTGATGTGTGTCATCAAGTAGATCAGGGTTAAAAAGCTCTTGATCATTTCTATAATCATCCGGATGGCAAGGAAGGAAAACGTGTGATTGGACTGACCTTTGCTGGAACGCCGACAGGTTGTGTCAGCGTCGGCCCAGACTCGTGGCGACGACAAGTCTGAGCTGGAGTCGGACTTCAAACTTTTGAGGTCCGGATGTAGCAAACCAGCAGTCAGCAGAGTCCCGGGCTGATGCACCCAGAATTCCTGGCCACGGGCATATTGCATCGGCTTCGAGCAATTGGCTTTGCGTGGCGACTGCGAAGAGGGACGAGGCCTCTCTTCTAGCTCTTCACCATCTTGTTATTCGGTCGAGGGACGCGTCAAAGGTGTCCAGCCCCGGTTTCTGCTTTCGAGGACGGCCTCCCGGTCTTGTAGCGAGGCAACAGGTCGTGGGGAGATGCCGGAGAATCGACACAGGGTGCTAGATGCAACTCAATACCCTGAGAACAGTCCCGTGGGCTTGCGCGTGCGAAGGTCGTCGGGCGATTGAGTGCGCCTCTGCCCTAGGGCAGCATACGCCTGGGGCCAGGCTGGATCGTCACCAGCATCGCGCAGGCACGAGACGATGTCTGGAAACATGTTGAGGCCGAAGCGCGATGGTGCTGGCGGACGTCAGTCATGTCGTGATGATGGTTGGTTTGGAAGTTGAGCCGTGGCAGAGAATTTAAGTAGCGTCTCGGTCATGTGACCTTTTGTTGACCAGGCAACCTCGTAGAGTTGACAATAAACTGACGTCACAGCTTGCGTGTTGTTACCCTATAGCTTTGTCAATGAATCCATTCACGATGAATCTAACACGTCCACGCCCTGTTTCCAGTTTGGCGGTGGTCCCCGGGCTGTTCCCAGTATTTCGGCGACGTCCTACGTAATCAAGCAGAATTCGGTTGGTCAGAGTTGGAAATTAGGTGTTGAAGACTTCACATAAGTGCGGGGACTTCCCGAAACTGACGCCCTTTGTACGAGTTGCACACACACAATACGACATGCAGCATTAGAAATGCAAGTTGCGATTACTAATGGTAAACTAGCTGATTAATGTGCCAGCATTACCTTGGTTAATATATTCCCTCCAACATCTCCATTGTACCGGTAGCTCTAATTCCCCCCACAGCAGCCTTCATCTTGATCTTCACCCCGCACCTGACACACAACATTTCACCCAAAGACTCCCGCGACAATGACGACAGGTGTTTTCCAATACCTTGATCCTACGAGCCTCAACAAGGTCGGATCCGCAGCTTGGACCAAAGTCGACACTGACGTCAGCTCCTACAGCCGCAGCGAGCGCCGCCGCTCCGTTGCCGACATCCGCACATCCAGCCTCGACTTTGGCACTGACATTTCCGGCTTCGCTGTCTACAACTCTCCGGCCAACGAGAAGAGCTTTACCGATGATGCAGCTGTGCGGACCGGGTATTACACCGAAGTCGAGGAATTGCTCCGGTCTAAGCTCCCTGGAATTAAAAAGGTCGTCATCTTCGACCACACCATCCGTCGACGTGAGGCATCGTCGCCGCGTCAGCCGGTACAGCAAGTCCACGTCGACCAGACACCTCGCGCCGCTGAAGTTCGCGTGAGGCGCCATGTTCCTGCAGACGAGGCTGAGGAACTGCTCAAGGGCCGCTACCAAATCATCAACGTGTGGAGGCCTATCTCGCATCCTGCAACAGACTTCCCGCTGGCCGTGATTGACTGGCGATCGACCGTGCCAAAGGACTTGGTCAAAGTGGACTTGCTGTATCCCAAGCGGGAGGATGAAGCAGATGATGATGACCGGGGAAAGGAAGTGCGCCCTGATCCTCAGTCTGCGCAGTCGGCGGAAGGGTACGAAGTGAAAGGTTAGTAGAAATTGAGTTTCTAATACTACATATAACTGACCTGTGTAATAGGTGAACTCTGGGCGATTGCACCAAATGAAAATCACAAATTCTACTACGCCAAGGACATGACTCCCGATGAAGCCATGTTCATCAAGTGCTACGACTCGAGGGGTCAGGGGCAACCAGGTGGCAAGGAAGGGCTCGCCGTGTTGACACCGCATACCGCGTTTATCGACCCTGCAACACCGGCAGACGCAAAAGGTCGCCAGAGTATCGAGGTGAGATGCTTGGTATTTTACGAATGAGTACGAGTTCATGTGACGCAAGTTATTCGTCGTGTCAAATACCAATGTCTTTTTTAATGTTACCGAGTCTTCTAGTATTGCGCAACTCACCTTACATCGAGTTACTATTGCGATTTACCTTGTGCGGCTTAGATATTTGCGATAACACGTACACAGAGGCTAATGCATGTTATGATTCGTGTGTTTCTGAAAAGCCCTAATAAGTATTGGGTTGGAACACCCAGCCGGCACGTAGCTCAGACAAGTGGGTGGCTGTATTAGTTTAATCTTTAGGTCAAGCCATTTGGCATGGCCTTGACCGCGGTTGAGATCAGTGGGCCTATAGAATGCGGTGTTCTGCCTAGCCCTCTTGAGTGGTCACCATGTTCAGTCACCGATTCGTTATCAATTAAAAGTTTCCCGTTAACATTTCCCCCAGAATAAAGATATAGGAGTATCGTTCACCAAGCTGTAATTTCTTGACATCTAAGCTACAAAATCTATACACGCCAAGCCACATAATACACAAGCTCACCTTAATCTACTACGATGTTTGTGTGACAGAATGTAATATTTCGCTATTCATGACACATGCACATTTATTTCAATCTACCGGCCGATGGCTTCGTCGAGGAAGCTCATGATGGATTTTAGATGGCCAGCAACCACCCCGGTTTCGCCCTCTGCTTCAAAGTTAACACCGGCCGCCACTTCCATGGCGTCAAACCCGTGGTCTTTTCCCGGGACTACCTCAAGACAGGTCTTGATTCCAGCACTTCGTAGTTTTTTCCGCTGCCAGGACACTCTGCGCAACATTGACGTATGAATCTTGGTCCCCGTGTAATAATGCCGTGGGAGGAAAGTCTGCGTTGAGCCCGAATTCCAAGGGGAAGAACTTTCGAATCTCGTTCGGCATACTCTGTACGCCATCGCTGCGGATGGTCTTGGCTAAGCCGGGGACTCCACAGAGAATATCTGGATAGAGAGCCGCCTCGTGCAAGGCAGCGATCCAACCCATCCGCTTGTCGTTTTCATCCTCTGGAAATGGGTACCCGGAGATTGACTGACCGTCCTTCGCGGCATTCTTTATATCCCCGATCACTTCCTCCAAGTTTGGCATCGGAGGCGCTCCCGCCATCCTGGATCCTGGAGTGATGTAAGGCTCGGTTGCTAGGTTGTTTAATCCATAGACTGAAAGGACTGCAACGGGCTTCAGGGACCGGGTTTGAGCAGCAGCAAGAAGAGCCAAATAGCCACCGGCACTTGACCCAGCAATAATGACGCGTTTAGCAATATTTTTATGGACCCATCGAATGGCGTTTTCGGCGTCGTCGGCGATATCTTGCCCTTTGGCTTCAGGTAAAAGGCGATATGACGGGCTGATGTAGTGCCATCCACGTCGTTGACAGGCAGAAATTAACCAATTGGGCGGAAATGTTTGTTTCTCGCCAACTATCTGTAATTCCATCAGCTCATGCAATTGTTAGTCCTCATACGATATGATGTACCAAGAAGCCCCCATGGAAGTGTACAAGTGCCGCATCCTGCTCGATGCCTTTCGATATATCTGGAGAGATGATATCGAGCGAGAACTGCCCCGCGTTTATTGTTACAAAGGCCATGGTAGTCGTGTTAGTTTGGGAGGAAATCGTGTAAGAGGAGATGATGGGCATAAGCGTCTTTATCCTGTAAACTAGGACCCATGCACTGTTCGCCAAGGGTGGAGTTTTTCCGTCGTCATCCCGCCGTTCCTATGCAGGTCGGAACGGTTCCGAAGATCGACGATGGCTCTAAATTGAAATTCTCCATAAGTAGCCGGCCTAACCGTGATAAGCTCGTGTTGAGGCTCGTGAGCTTCGTGGAAGAGGATGCGGGGACGGAGCCCGAGGACACCGAGGACGCCGAGATTGCGGGGTAGATTAAGACGAGATACGCAGAGTCGAGTCGTGGCTCTGACTACATGACGTCTAACCATCTAAGGCGGTTTAGCAATTACCGGTCAAATTTTCTATCATCATCACTGTGGAAATTCCGGTAAGTGGGCCGCGCGAGTAGGCTCTGGATGACGCGGATCATTAGCCCATTCGCCAGCTGTCTCCTATCTGAAACGTGACCTCTGCTACTGGTCATTCACTCAATGTTTATCTTCGGAATGAATAATTAATATTTAATACGGACCCTTGAATGTGGCAACCATCTAACTGTTGACATTTGCAATCCGAAGAATCGACATCACGCGCCAAGATGGCTATCCAGAACGCAGCAAGCCTCTTGTTCGACAGCAGTTTCTTGCCTCTGGCCCAGATCTCAGCTGGCCTTTTAATATTGACACTACTCTCTGCTTTGTTCGTCATTGGAATATCCTTATATCGTATATTTTTCCATCCACTTGCCGGCGTACCTGGACCTTTTGCTGCCAAGATCACCGGCCTATGGCGCACTTGGCGGTACTTCCGCATGAGCTGGCATGACGACGTTCTGTACCTTCATGATACCTACGGGCCGGTGGTCCGCATCGCTCCCAGCGAAGTCTCAGTCGTCGACGGGGATGCTGTGAAACGCCTGTATAGCCATGGTAATAACACAAAGAAGACTGCATGGTACGACACTTGGTCGAACGGGGTCCCGGTGCCAATATTGTTTAGTGAAACACAGAAACATATCCATGCAGCGTTACGCCGAAGGGTTTCGACTTCATATTCCACCACCAATGTCCTCAAATACGAGCCCATATATGCAGGACTGTTTCGATCTCTGCATGAAGAAGTTCCACAAGTATGCCGATGGTCGCACGGCGATTGACATGTCTGAGTGGACGCACGCACTTGCCTTTGATATTGTGGGCGAATTGTGCTACGGCAAGAAGCTAGGACATCTTGAAGCAGAAATGGACGTTGGTGGTCTTCGTAGTGCAAACACGGCGGATATTTACTGGGCAGGCAACTTCGGTCATTTCTGGTTTCAGACGAAGCTCTACCAGAATCAATTTGTTGCCGGTATACTAAAGTTTCTGGGCCTCAACAACACCGGCCTCGACGAATTCTTCGACTGGAATGGGGGCCAGATCATGGCTCGCATGGAAGGTCGTGGTGACGAACAACGCGAGGACATGTTGACCAACTTCCTGAAGATGAAGCCGATGCCTGGCAACAAGGAACTGGACTTTATGGAGGTTTTTGTCGAGGCCGCAAACGTCGTGTAAGTTCCTGGCTAGTCTGACACCACTCCATCATGCTAATTTTATGACAGCGGTGCTGGAGCCGACACGACAGCCATTGGGATGAGAAGCTGTCTCTACTACGTTTGCACGAACCCCGACGTCTACAAGCGCCTTCAACAAGACATCGACGACTTCCATGTCCAGAACCAAGTGGATGGAACCATGAGCTACACTCAGGCGCAAAAGATCCCCTACCTTCGCGCCGTTGTCGCCGAGGCCACACGTCTCTTGCCTTCGATCGTTTACCAACTACTCCGAGAAGCTCCCGAGGACGGTCTGACAGTCAACGGTCGTTTTCTCCCACCTGGAACAGTTATTGGCGTTAGCCCCCTTGCGCAGAATCGAGATAAGAGTATTTGGGGCGAGGACGCGAATGAATTTAGACCCAACAGATGGATCGAAGATCCTTCTAAATCTGCCTTCTACGAATCTTACAACATGACATACGGGGGTAGCGGCCCAAGAGCTTGTATTGGCAAGAACCTGGCCCTGGTACGTGACCCTACTTGTGTCCCCATGTTTATTATGGCACTTACTGATTGCCCTTCCAGGTTGAGATGTACAAGTTCATGTCCCAACTTTTGCGAAATTTCGATGTTGAGATCCCAAATAAGGAGCAGCCGTGGAAGGTTAAAACCTACTGGTTCATGGATCAAACCGAATTTTTCGTACGACTACAGGCGAGGGACCTTGGTATGACTGAGAAGGGTGCACCGAAAGTATGATTGACCATTCATCAGCCAATCATCTCGTTACGCGTTAAGATAGAGTAATGAGTTAACGTATGGCCAATACTGAGTCGTAGTCATATTAGTACTCGTGTTAAGCCTTCTCTCCAACTCTCGGGTTATGTTGTGTTCCTAGCAAGTAGGCCCTACGAAGGGTTATTCAACCGCCACGGAAGAATAGGAGTACATTGTTAACCTTTGATCTCATCTCTCATGTCGATGGTTTCAATCCTTCGTGTTGTGGTAAATAGGTAAGCATCCGCAGGTAAGCGTTTGCGAGGCAGGTCTACGCGAGAGAATGTCAAACCGATAGCGTAGCGTAACCACTAGCTCAGCCAACGATATCAGCGGCTTTCATTTGTAGAGAACACGATAAGAACTTGGTTCTTATGCCGCCTGTGAGCTCTTGGAAGTAGGCCTTGCATTATTTAAATCCTTTGTTCCCCCCATCAAAATTGCTTGGTAGTTCACACGAACGCCAATTTAACGTGACTCGGACAGGATTCCGGCGATCGGATTAGAAGCCATAAAGTCGCTCCGACACCCTTCCAGATTGCAAAGGTATCTAAAAGTTATATAATATTGTCTACCAGAAATGTGAATCGATTGAAGTTAACTAGGCCGGAACAGCTTTCGAATAACCCTCCATGTGCACCAAACGCGGTAAGGCTTCAGCTTCTCAGGTAAACACGGGATCATTACAGTCATACAGCCCCGTTGCAGACACTTGATCACTACCCGTGATATCAGCTAGGTCAAAAATAACGCCATCAAACAAAGCAAAGTCAAAATCCATGCCGAAATCCTGCTTGCCGCCAGTGCCGTGAAGTTCGGGGTCCATAATCTCGAGATTGTTATCACTTGGGGTGCTGGGATTGGAGCTCCTTAGACATGGCACCTCTGAAATACCTCCTTGTCCTCCTGCGGCGGAGTCCGGTTCCGTGGGCAGATTTGAGCTTCCTGTCTTGTACAACTTGAACAGTTGCAGTTGAGTATCCCGAACGATATCAATGATTTGACCCTTCAGTGTTTTAAACTCATCCAGCGGATTGAGAGCCGCTTCGATTCGAGTCTCAAGCTGCTGACGAACTCGTGATGGCAGCTCGGTGCCAAGAAAATGCTCATATTTGGCAAATTCTGACTCAACCGCGTCCGGCTGCTGGCTGTGTGCGCCTTTGTGGTATTCATAATCTGGACAAATATATTTGTTAGCACTGTTGACACTTGGTTCATTGTGTGTCATTTCATTGGCTGTTAGCTGAAATAGACACAATCAAGCTGTTGACGACTTACAAGGGTTGGGTATGCTCTCTGCATTAGTACCGGGAAATAAGATGACATAGATCTCTCTCCACCGATCCTCCTCCGTATTGTGCTTTTGCATATGCTTGCGGCTTCGCAGAATTTTCTCTGTAGACGAGTCGACACCTTCCAGCTTCGGCTTCTCACGTTTCTGGCAAGGCTTCTCAGCAGTTAGGTGCTCCAATTGTGTCTTCTCCGATTCAAACGCCTCATGGCAACGGGGACAGGTGATTGGTAGCAAATGACTTCTGTAAAGATGTTCCCTGTAGATGACGATCAGCCAAAATCGAGCAACCGACGAAGCCGTTGGTGACTAGAACATTGACATACTTTACTCGATGTGTCGTCCCCCAACCTGGTCCTGGACAGGAGCGCCATTGCCGAAAATGGAGTGGGTTCTTTTTGAAGAATGGACAAGCAAATCTTCTTTGGGATGCAACATCCCTTTCGACCAACTTTTGTTGCTTGGGGTCATTTTCCCTCTTGTGAGTCGTCATTATCCTGCCTCTGAAACCGACGCTTCATGGAGGGGCCGGTTTTTCTTTCTCCAGGTTGATGTCCATTTGACATGATGAGGCGTGAACACTCTCCAGTATCTGCATAAGTACCGGAGCTTCCATATTGCGGCACGGTTCTGAAAGCGTTGATGGCTGGCGTCCTCTTCTTGAAGTACCAACACCCAATGAGGAAATAGAGGTAACCCATCAGTCGAGCAAGGATAGCCTTACCCTGCTCATCTTCCTTCAACCTTGGAAGTGTAGAGTAGTCTGCAAGAGATTTGCGGTCGTCTGACTCTTGTCGAAGCCGCAGAGCGGGTTCAATATCGACCCACGCATTTGGGGCGTGTGCACCGGGACCCTTTGTCGAATCAGAGAGTTGTGTCGTGGCGGTATGTTGGGACACAGCTGACCCCAAGCTTGAAGGACCATGCGATTCCGGTGTGGGCGGGAACGCTGCGGCGGAATATGAACGCCTTTGCCTCTCCGGATTAAGCACACGTAACTTAGGTGCCGGCGAGGCCTCAAGACCGGGGGAGTTCAGGTCTCCGATTTCTCCTTTCTGCATCCGTTCAAACTCTTTCGAGCTTCGCATCTTTTTGTCCTTGGCTCGTCGGTTTTGAAACCAATTCTGTGATGTCTTTAGCAATGAACCAGATATCTAGCGAGGTGAAAAGCAAAGACTGACATTGATTCTTGAATGATCAACCCGGAAAAGTTCTGCGATTTCGCGCTTCCAGCCGGAACTTGGCTTCGGGTTCCGACAAAATTCGGTTTCCAGCAGCTCAACCTCACTTTTACTCAACCTCGGCTTCAGTTGCACAGCAGCATTCATCGCATTTGTATCGCCGTTCCCATGGCCAGAGGAACGTGCCAGAAAACCCTGCTCCTGTGCCATCTGGCCCATTTCTTCAACAAGTCCAAGTGCCTGCACATGATGGGCATGGCTCGTGAGTTCCTAGAGATATTAGCCAGATTTCCTGAGTGATAGGTGTCTTACGATCCCTAGCGTGATAGAAAACCATACAGGTAAATTGGCCAACCCATTTGAAGAAGTATTGCGTGCCAATACTTGTTGTACGGACAACATGACTGCGGGTGCAGGTGTACATGCGTGCATGTACAATGGTTAATGCACCCCTATCAGTGTCCAATAATTGACAGTCAATAAGGCGATGGGACAAAATAAATTGGTTTGGGGGGTGCAACCTTTAAATAAATAGAGAGTTGCATCCATTGGCCAATCAGATACATTTGCTCCGCATCGTTTGACTGCTGAAGTTGTGCGCATATGCGCACAACTTCCCGCGCATAGCTTCCATCTATCGTGGGGGGCGTTTTATTCCACCCTCTAACTGTACTAGTTACACTAGCTAGCTACCTTAACTGTAGAGAAAGATAACACTGTAATATTTAATAAATAGTGTTAGATTATGGACCTAATTAACCCTGGCTATAATAATATTAGGTGTACATACTTTTGGCTCAGCCGGTTAATCCAAAAAATAGCTAATAGAATTAATATTAAGCGAATATTAATATAGAAAACTTTCAGAACACCCATCTATCAGAACCACCCCATAACATTCTCGTGATTAGCACAGCGCCAGATTCAAGAAGAACTGCTATTCCGGAAAAACAATACACTGCAGTCCAGTTTACATCTCAGAGATGTCCACGAGCTCACGCGCAGCCGTTGATCAGCCGCTACTCCCCAAGCAAACCGAAAGCGGTGCCTAGTGACTGGCCCCCACAGGGAGTACTTTCAGATTGTCAGGCTCTGTTGCAAACCGGAGGTACTCGTGACTACCTAGCTGTAATCCAATCAGAGATTATATGACATCATGTTGAGACTGCTATTTTCGCTGGCTGACAGCTATGGCCAATGGTAGGTAAAAAGCTTATCTCGGAGTGGACGAAGTAGTGTCCCTTCGCCCTATTGCATGTCTGATCTACCGCCGAGCTGACAAGCCACATTCCAGAGATAGACTAGGCGTGGGGGTCTTGAGAGTGGCCAGGCTACCAAGCTCCACGAGATCCTCGACGGGCTCAGCAAAAAACAAAAGGGCAACGGCGAGGCTGTTTCTTGGGAAAAGATCTGCCCAGTCTATCAAGAAGTCCTGGCGGGTCTGAAAGCAAATCGGGTCGAGACTCTGATGCAAGACATCCTGAAGAGCCTCAAGATGTTGGCACCCCTTCAAGTATTTCAGGCAGCTACAACAGGGGGTCTGAAAGAGATTGAAAATGCTATCCCCAGGCTTTCCCTGGTACCACAGTCCTTGGATGACTCGGAAACTGATAGCGCGGGCGTTTCGGCAAGCATAGATGTCGCCAGTGGTAGAAAGGGTCAGCAGAACAATGTTCAGGGAGACGACAACACGTTCAACTCGGGCGAGAATGTCGCCACTGGAAGTAGCCATACGATTTATTTTGGTGCGGTGCCTGTCCCTGCGCCTGCGAAGAACTGAATCTGCGAGTGGTAGATTCAGGCTCGGTTATCATCACAGCTCGTTCACGTTCAAGGGGTCTCTCTTACTTTGTAGGAGTATATTGGCTGACTAGTTAAATCCACGTGACAGGTGCGGGTCTGACATTCGGCGAAAGAGGATGTCAACGAGATGGCGTAGCGCAACGTATGTAGCTGCATTGCTAATCTACACTTGATGCTCCCAGCTTGCTCATTGTTCATTGTGCTAACGCACCCAATGCCCCCAACACGATCTTTCTCATCTCATCTGTTATCGGGATGGCAGATAACCTGTCGGCAGTCGCCCAGGTACCTTCAGAATGCTCACTCGGGTTGACCACAAAGTCGTCCCCATTTCCGTGCACTTCGACAAGGTAGCTCAGCTGCAAGGCAACCTTCCGAATGGGTTGGATGGACAATCTTTCGCCGGCCTGTTTCTCGGTTATGTATATGAAGGGCTCCAGCGAGTTCAGGATCCTTGAGACAGTAAGGCCCGTTTCTTCGGCCACTTCCGAGTGAGTGCGTCGCGTATCGACGTGTCCGACTCATCAACTTACCGCTGGGTATCTCGAAGACACCGGGATAATAAGCCTCGTGTGCAGCTCGCTTCAGCAGCAGGATCTCTCTGCGCCCGTTCTTGCTGGTACGAACGACGGCGGCCCCGACGGTGATTTTGTCAGCAGAGGAGGGCATCGCGGACTGGGCCCAGACTTGGACAAGGTCCCTGGACATATGGATGAAGTCCATGTCGTCGTGATGAGATTGAAATCTTTGACGAAGATGGTGATCTAGGAAGGAAAGTTGGCTACTTGCCCAGAAATGGGGGAATCGTGGTGAAATGTCGAAATTTTCACTGTCACTGGCTGATGAGGATGGTAACACAAAGAAGGTTTGGAGGCCCATCTGTGCATCTGGGCTTAGGGTTTCCCCGTGCGAATTCGGTTCTTCCAACTAATCACCATGTAGGACAAAGAGGTTGCAATTATTGGAGCAGGGAGCAGTGGCATCCAGGTTGTTCCAGCACTGGTCTCCAAGGTGAAGGGCAATGGATCTTTGCTGCCACTTGACACTTCCCCCCCGGGCCGACATATGCAGGCCAGGTTTTGCACTGCGCTACAAGGCCGATACAGCGATCGAGTTCAGGGTCTGAAGCAGTGGTTGCCCTTCATCGGAGAACTCCAGTGTGCCGAAGGCACCCGCGAGATCCATAACTGCAGACTCGTCGAAGGATAGAGGTCGTGTGGAGTGTTTGGATGCGGTGTCCATGTTGACCTCGGTAGGCACCTGCTTGATCTGGTCTTGGACTTGTTACCGAGCTCTCTTGATTCAGTTGTTAGATTCTCAGACGCACTCCTTCTTGTCAGAGGCTGGACCTTGGGTTGGGGACCTGGAACTTCTATTCTGTCAATTGCACAGGAAAGGAACATGGGAGTTTCAATCTCTGAATTTTCGATAATATTTGTGTCTATCAGATAGAACATCTTAGCTGAAGATGATACGATTTAGATTTGCGAGTCAATTACTCTCTTAATAATTTCAAGCCATTAGGTATGCACAAATGAAAGCTCCTCTAGCTAATTACACGAAACACCGCCCTGATTGTCCGCATCATGGAGTTTTACATTGTATATTCTTGACTAGAGAAAGTTTCCAAGCTATGGTCCCACTTCATTCTCCATATGCCGCTAGAAGAATCACCGCACCTTGGTAGTGACCATTCTTTGATGCATAATGTGCTGGCGTATAGCCCTTTGCATCCTTGGGTGCTGTCGTGAGTTGAGAGGAAAAGATGATATCTGAGATGATGGAAACAAATCCCCTTCTTGCAGCAATGTGTAGCACATGTGACCCTTCAGCATCAACGCTATTGACGTCTATGCCATGCCTCATTAAGCGTCTTGCTACTCGAGATGACTCTTTCTCATCGTCCCCCTCTAGCGCAGCGAAAAGTGCCGTTTTTCCAGAGGCATCGACAGCGTTAACATCCAAACGGCCCGATTCCATCAAAACAACAAATGTCTTCCTCAGCGACTTTCTTATAACGAGATGCAGGATCGGGTCTGTGAGACCGTTCCTTTCAGTGATTTCGATGGATGGGTTGGCGCCCGCCACAACCAATTGGGCAGCTATGTTGTCTTGCTTCCGTTCGACCGCAGCATATAGCAGCGAAGTGTCTTGAAACACAATGTCTAGATTGGCTTGGAATCTCATTAATAATTCTGCAACTTTCGACTGGCTGTTTTGTATTGCCTTGAGCAATGAAATGCTGGTCGCATTGAGGTTCGACTCTGTCGGCAAGCCGCTTTTGACCAAGCAGTATTCTCTAACCACGTCATCGAGGTTGATGTTGCCAGGGATAAGACCGTTAGTGGACCAGAGATCATTCCCCTGGGCTTCGAAGAGTCGCACGAACGCATCTGTATGATGATTCTCCCAAGCATAGGAGAGCGGCGACTTGCCCCACTTGTCCAAGGTAGCGGCGAGTTCAGGATCTCGTATCAAGAGAATCCTCACTGCACTCGCAAAGCCTCGTTTGGCAGCTTCGTGCAAGGCTGTTGACTCATGGAAATCCCGTTCATTTATGCGGTTCTCATTTCTCTGTAACAGAGTTTCCACAGAATCTTCCAGTCCGAGATGCAACAACATGTGAAGTTTAGGTAGGGTAGTGATCCATTGAGCAAAGGAGTCCCAAGTTTCAAAACGTCGATCCAGATGTTCCAGGTTCGTGTATAGTAAAACTTGCATTGCCAAGCTACAATTTGGTGTGTGAAGGAAGTCCATGATCTGTTCTTGAAAGTCATGATCTTGCGGGGACCTTTTCAGAATGCTTCGGCAATGGCTTCCCCAACGCGCTGCGGTTTCCACAAATTTGTATTTTCCAAGCAATTCTATGAGTGCTGATTCGGAATCACAGCAGCCCACACAGAAGTCGACCTTTTGCAGATAATCCAAGTAAGCTTTCGCAATAGCAACTTGCATTTTCATGCTCTGTTCTGTGTCGTTGGATTCGCGTTGGACCAATGTCGCTATTTCTGGCGAAGTGAAGTGGAGGAGGTTGTTACCATGGTCCACGGCCACAAAAGGCTCGACCTTCTCCAAAACGTCGCCGTATTCTACTTTCTGTGCAGACGGTCCCATGAAATAGTCGAGAATTGCCTGAAATGCGTCCTCGTATTTCGTTGAGAGCGGGTATTTCCCAGATAGCTGTAGCCACATCACTAACGCCAAGGATGCAGCAGCCACTGGCGTCGAGTCGTTGTGGAATTGCCTCAACCCATAGGTGACGAGAGGTTGCCGCATTTCAAGCAATTCTTCCAAGATCCGCGGGCTTTCTCGGGTCAAATGCTGCTGTCTTAGCAGTATCATAGTGTATAATCTCGCTTTAATGAACCTGTATAGAGTCAATTAACGTGATTGAACAGTGAGGGACTCTCTGCGACCTACATTCCGCCTGACATATCTGCTACCCTCTTCGCGCAAACGGAAATGAAATCTGGCGATGACTTGAAGCTCTGGTGATGCTGCTCCTTCTGAAGGAGATCTTCGACAAACATCTGAACATCACTCCATCGGCCTCGGTGCTCTAAGTTTGGAGACAGGTCCATCCGCAAGATCGTGTCGTCTGCTTGGAAGTCTTGTGCAGAGTGACTCGTGATGAACATTTTGCATTTCAATTTTAGCAAAGTGTCCAAAAGGTCTGCAAACGCTGGCGGATCCGCCATGTTGTCCTCATCCCACCCGTCTAAGATAATGACGACATGGTCATCAAGCTTTCGAAGCGTTTTGCGCAACACGTCGAACAAGGTCTTCATAGCGGGTGAATCCTGGGAAAGAGTCATTGTATCAATGAACTGCGTCAAAGTGACTGGCATTTGTGGTGTACTCGAATAAAAATGCTCTGAGATGTCTGCAGGGCCACTTAAACTCTGGAGGGTGATCGCTGATACTGGGTTGTCGGATAGAGTCTGCATATTGACTGTTAGATCTCTCTGCACATGCAAAGAACTCTGTTCTGAGAACTGCTGGTGACCTAATCTCTGCTGCCCTGGGTTCAAACTGCAGAGATATTCTGTGGCGCTTGTCTTAACAGTGCTCATAGTGCCGGCGCCCGAGGTCTGTGAGATGGACGGTGGGACGATGGCCTTCCCGAAGGAAGCTGACAGCCGTCGCTGCGGAGCTTTTGATCTTCTGGACTGGTTAGTCGATATACTCCAATCACTGGCTTGCGATTTTGTCGAGTAGGTCCTTCGGAGACCATTGATCTCCGAGGCAAACGGAATGTCTCCTACAAGGAGGCAAAGTTGCTCCAGTAGCGCGAGAGTGACACCCATTGCCGTCTGTACCTTGCCACGCCCCAGGTAAAAGTATGCATGCGTGATTTCAACCTTCTCGAAGAGTTCAATTGCTTTTGATCTTGTCCATATTAGCTCTTGGATGGTAAAGGGTACAATTCCGATTCAAAATACTCACACTAGCACGCTTTTGCCTACACCCTCCGGGCCATGGCATTCGAACACGGTATAGGTCGGGCCATATAACCAACTAACAAACTGGGCGTTTTCAATAAGCCATGTAGCAGACCCCATAACCCTGGAGGATTTGATATGGAGGTGTCGCTTGGCGGAGGCGCCCGGGACATCGCGATGTGGTTTTGAGGGATGATATACGCGAGTCGCAAGTTGCCTTATCCTCTCATCAAAGGGAGGTACAGAATCTTCCGTAGATTGCCGACATTCTATTTGTTGCCAATTTGTCGTGCTGCTATTCAAGTTAGAAAATGAAACTGCTATCCAGTATGGACATGGGTGGCACCGTGGGTTCTGAGCAGCCATCAACTGCTTTTCCAGGTAGGCTCCGGCCTTGACCATATTGCTGAATTCTCTGACCACTGGCATCGCCCAATCTAGTGTGTTTTTGAAGCGTTGAAATTCTTGTTCCAACCTAACATCGCTGACGTGCTCGTTCTCGGAACGTTGCCGGGGAGAAACGGAAAGGTTCAGCCAGCTATTTGTTCTTCGCCGCAGGAGGCCATGCACTGTGTTTTCGAGATCTCCCATGTAAGAAGATAATGTCAGAGCGTGAGGAGCCAGGCTTTCAAAGCTTGCGGGATCCTGCGACAGACGTTCCTGTAGAGCAACTCCCTGAAGCTTCATCTGCTGCAGAGACAACATGGCAGCACGCATACCTCGGCCATCAGGCCCCTTCCCCTCCTCTCTAAGGCACCTGAGCAGAGCGCTAACGGCATGTTGAACTTTGCTAACGGCACTATTGACGTATGTCGTGATATGTCTGAGGTTCACATAAGAGTCTGGTGGGGAGGCACAATCTCGATCGGAAGCTTGTCTTGAACGATCGCCGGAGTTCTCGGGCTCGTCGGTGAGGGGAAGGTCGGGGATTCCTGTGTCATCTCTGTGAGACTGGTCGTGACTTTGGTCGAAGGTGCCGCTTTCTCGGAGTGGCAGCCGAATGAAGCCTGTCATTAAGGATGCCATTGGGTTTGGGCGTCGCGAAGCAGTATCTCTGGGAGGATCGATTGTCGCAGGATGTGGCGGTCTGGGCCCGACTGAGCTGGGATCCTAACAATCGCTACTCGAGCATTCAGGCTGTAGCTTCGTGGCGTCCAAAGAGAGGCACGGAACCCGATGTCCGGACTTATCCATGGATGCCCGAGTCAATATGCAATGCCGCGTGGCCTGCAGACTCTCTAGCTGAGTATCATGGTTACTTTCTAAGTGGGGTAGCAGAATGCGAGCGATTTACTCTCAGGGCTGCTCTCACTCGTCTTTTCAGGCTGGGTACGCCGTAATGGTTGCTCAGCTCAGCCATCTCAAGCTGAAGGCGTAAGCAGCCGGTATTCCCCGTGGATTTGACCAACTAGACATGTAATTGAAGTTACCCTGTCCTGAATTGCACATCATTCAAAAGCAAGTTACAAGCTATCTTACTAATCTCAAATGGGATTCATTACAAAGTGAGCCTTACACAAACATGCATTAGACTATGAAGCTCTCCGTGTAGAGGACATCTCTCTACCTCTACTCCCCCGTCTCTTCTTCCTCCTTCGTCTGCAGGTCGTCACCCCACACGAGAGTTAAATTGGTTAGCTCCCCTCCCTCCCTCAGTCTACCCAGTCTGTTCGGCTGGATTTTGGCTAACTTGAACAAGCTCTCTCCTTCCCCGCGCTTGATTGGCGTTTTAGACGGGGTAATCTTGTACGGCCTCGTTGTTCCAGGCTTCATGCCCAGCACAGTCTTGATGTTCCTCTTCAGGTTGTGCATTGTTCCTCCAGTGACCGAGATGCTGAATTCAGCAAGATACGGCTTGTCCGTCGAACGGGATAGCAGCATCGCGACTGTGATTCCCGGCGGCACCCCACTGACCTCCTTGGGGTTCGACGCTAGAACCCAGCGCACGCCGTTGCGTTCCTGGGTCTTTCTGTCCATGATGGGATACGCGTGGCCTGAGTTGAAGTAGGTCTGGGACCACGAAATCTTCTTTTCGTAGCCCAAAGAGGCCTCTGCAGTAACACCTCCACCTCCGCCGCCGACCTTTGACCCGGTACTGACTGTTTCCCCGACGCCGACCTTTGTCATATTAGATCGAACCATCGAGTCGAACGGCGCCCAGGCGACAAGCTTTGGTTCGGCTTTCTCCGGGAGCTTCTGGTCTTGTAGCTCCATGCTAAATGTAACATGTCGGATCCTCTGCCCACCATCGTTGGAAGCCAGGACCACCTTCAGGATAATGAGCGTCATTCGCTGCTGTTCCGTATCGTCCTCGAAGCCATCGACCTGCAAGAGCCTCTCCGTACTGACAGTAAATCCAGACGGATCGTCAGAATAGTAGACAAGCCCACCATCCTTGGTCTTGAAGGATTTGAGGCCACCATGGTCCTGTGTCGTTCGATCTTTGGTTTCGAAGAGATCAACTTCGGTATCGTCGTCGAAGTCCGCGTAGTCGTTATCCCACTCATCGGCCATGGTAGTGAGGTCGGTGTGAGACTCGTATTACAGGCTTGTCGTAGCGCAAACTCTCCTGGACTTTGGATGATGCTCTAAAATCGGACGTTCAACATCCCAGACCTTTATCCACATACGGGCCATCCAAGTTCTAATTGACGCACTCTTGAGACCATACCCCGGGAGCCTCATTCTCCCCGCAATCCAGCGCCCGCCGGGGCAGTTGCGCCGGTCATGCATTGTCATCTTCGAACCTGGCCGCATGAGTCCGACACTAGTGATGCGACGATAACTCATAATTGCTTTATTGGCTTGAGACGCAGCCACAGAGAGGAGCGTCAGGTAATTTGCCCTTTCGTTTGTCATGGGGTCCTTTTGGGGGCCAACCGGATGACGCGGAGGTCGGTTTCCGGAAACTGAGGCTGAAAAACACATTGCGTAGTGCTCATTGTTGCATATTGAATGCTGACTTGTCAAGCATGGGACGGACCGTTCAGGCTAGTCTTGGAATGCGACAAGGGAGTGCCGGCCAGAACCAATTATCACCCTTGCACGAAATGCAACATTTTTCAGCTCGGCTAACAATGTGGCTCACAGTGTGGGGGATACATTCAGGACGATGAGGCTCTGGTTCCATTCCCGGAGAGCCCGCCGTATGAGCCGAAGCTGTCTGACACTTGCTTTACTCTGCATATGTGGGTTCGTGAAATGCCACGATTTGTCCGTCTCAGCAGCCTTTTCTCGCATTTCATGATAGTTGAGATCCAACAGGAAAACATCTAGGCCGTCACTATGCAAACCGGCGTTGCGACAATGACGCAAACAAGCCAACATGTCCCTACGATCCAGCGACTTCCTGCGTTGGAACTCCACAGCGACCCAGCAACGAGCACCAAAGCCCCTGCAGCACCACTGAATCCCCACGAGGACACACTTGAGCAAACGCTGTGGGAGACAACAAGTGCATGGCTACGACAAATGGACGGATTCAGAGTCAACGACGTTGGCGCTAAAGTAACATTTCTCCTGGACCCCCTACGGTCGGACATTATGAAGCAGATGGAACGGAATGCCAGGGTTGCAAGTCTTGGAGATGAGCAACCGGAAGCAGCCACATCGGAACGACGCCAGCAGGATTTCTTCTGGGACGATGACGTCGCGCAAGAAGTTCGCCGTTTCATCCAACAACCTCCAGACGGAGTTGATGCTTGTGTTTTGTGGTGCATGATGAGTGATGCGGTGCGGCTCATGCCAAACGCCAACTGTCACGACGATGGCAGCGACGATGAGGGCATCAGCATACCATTTTCTCCTCCTCCCTCTCATCAATTCTTCCCAGCACTTCAATCTAGGGACAGTCGCTATTCTCAGTCGTCCAGTCGCCCCTTGGTTACTTCCCGCGATGCTTACTACATGCTCAGCAAAGCTCTTATCAGCGTACACCCAATGCTAGCATTCGATCGGCTGCCTGCAGGATTCTTGAAAAAACATTGCCAGAAGGCAAAGGAGCATCAAACAAACAAGGTCAAAAGAACACCTGCCTTCTCCCACGCAATGGACAAAGGAGAGACCGAGCTTATGGAATTCATGATCAACGAGTGCCGCAAGTTCATCATCATGGATGGCGCTAAAAAGACTGCCGACCGGTGTCCTTTGCTTCGAGGCATATCTAACCCAACCGAGTACCTGGTGAGGGTCATGAAAGAGAGCAATCCGCAATCTACAGTACTCCAGCGTGCGGTCAGCAATTACATCCAGAACCGCAATCAAAAGCAACTGGAAGTGATAGAGATACTTCTCAAGCTAGACGTCCATGATGATGTCACAGTTGATTATCTCGCCGATGAGATGATACTCAGCCAGGTCGTTCAACAGACATTTATGGCTATCAAAATGGTTGATGACAGACGCTGTGTATTTCCTGAGGACGACATGATGTGCGACGACTGGCAAAGTGACCGAGGCTCCGACACGAACGACAATCACGTTTTGCCTGTTGTCGAGATGATGCTCCAGTACAGAGGTGACCTCAAGACAAAGGACGCCATTTCTGGGCGTGTTAAATTACAAATCGTCATGGGCCAACAGCAAATTCCCAGGACGGGACCGCAACTTCAGATTGAACGCCGAAAAGGAGATGGAGCGGACAAGAGCCGAACTCGTCGAGATTCTCACAACCGACGCAGAGCTCATAGTCGACGAAGAAGTTTTGCAGCTAATCATGGAACACGACCTCGTCTTCGTGTGGTTACTGGCACCGATCCAGCGCGCAGTCGAGCGCCTGATGACGGACGGCCAAACAGCCAAAGCACTCTTTCACACCGCCCTCAAGCTGGACAAGGACTTATGCTTTTTGCAGAACATTGCGGGTGCTCCTCAGTTCCATCGCATACTTGACTTTGAGCTCATGAGCGAAATCGTCAAATGCGGTCACTTGGACATCTGGAAGCTCAACTCTGTCCAGGCTCGCTGGAAAGAGATCAACGAGAAGGAACATAACCGCTGCATGCTTCACATCGCAGTTCAGCACCAAAAAGTTGAACTTGTAAAGCAGCTCCTTGAAGAGGATCCCAACTCAGTGATGAAGGCGGTTCCGGTGAAGGGGATTGCCGATCTGGATGTGTATCCTCTCTGGTATCTGAACTTCGTCGTTGTTGACGGCAAGGCCCATCGCAGGGCCTCTACATCACCTGGTATCGAAACATCGATCCCCACTGTCGGTATTGATACAGCGTCTATCGACTCGGCGATCGGGTTGAGGAGCCAATCGCCTACATTTCCATCAAAGCCATCGAGTGCTGCGCCAGGAACGGGTCCAAACCCCGATAACAGGCCGAAGCCAAAGCGGAGGCGGACCCCGGTGCAGAAATCCGCAAGTTGTTGGTCCACGCCACTATAGAACATGCAGACGGAATGAAGACAATAGCCAAGATATTTCGTGAGTCGGATGGTGAGTGCCTCCTGTTTCGTGTTTATAAGTTTGGTCACCTTTGTTCCTGTCCTAGAAACCTGGCTGACAACGAATGAAGAATCTGGTAAGCACATTCCGCATCTTGAATGCTACTCGAAAAGGTAAAATCCACTGAGCTCTCTACTAACATTTTGGCTACAGTCGGCCAGGTCTGCTTTGACCTCTCACGCTTTGCTTCGAGACTATATTCGGTAGACGAGTTTGTACAATCCCTCAAAGCTCTCTCAGTCGAAGAGACCAAACACCACCTCAAGTTCGAAGAGGTGCTCCGATATGCCGATTTTCCCGCCTTGGACCTCGATGTTTGGGAAAAAGGCCCGGAACGGTGTGTGCATGTACATGGCGAGGTCTTCGAAACCCTGCGTTGGCTAAAGCGGAAGGGCGTGCGTAAGGTCATGAAGCTCAAAGTCCTAGACCGAATGTACAATCCCCATGATGAGGAGAAGATTGGCGAAGAAGTAGAGGAGCTTGGGGTTTTGTCGTTGGACTGGAGACACCTGGATATCGCAATCTCATGTTTTAAGCCCAAGACCAAGAAGCGTCTCACTGAACTCCACTTGTATTCGAGCGGCAAGATGGCAGTCGTGGATCATTGGTTAAGCGCGGATGGGATTAAGTCCTTGGAAAAGGTAAGTTAGCCAAGGATCTTCGCTGATGCTCTCTCTCTCTATTTTGCTCTTGTCTAACATGCTTATTTCACAGCTCAAGTCGGTCAAAATTCACTTTATCCAAGTAGGTTTTTATCATCCCTACCAAGTCCAAATACAATAGCTAACATATGTCACCAGGATTTGATGACACCAGAATGTTGCACAAGATTAAAAGCAAAAAATTGCTCCAGTACTCAGGGAGTTAAAAAGCCGCAGGAAGGGCTTTCAATTCACCATGGTGGTTCAGATGTGGAATTCGTTGCCACCTAATAATACCAAGAATCTCTCAGAAATGTAAGTAAATTACCAGTCGCCATCGCTGCTGCTTTTAAGGCTGAACCAGAACTAACCCGCGCCCAGTGCCGAAAGAGCAGTGCCAGACCTCTTTGCCTACATCACACGTTACAGCAGCTGGGTCTCGGAATCCTTGAACACAGGCAAACAGGTCCGACCGACTCGTATTGCAATCTTGGACAATGGAATTCTGAACATACCTCCGCGGCGAGGGAGTCAGAATCACAAAGGGTTGTGGCCGCGCATAGAGGATGGGCACTCGTTTGTCGACGATGCAAGTCGGCTGGGATCATGGCTATTCGCATCCGATCCTCATGGCACCCAAATGGCCAATCTGATATGCGCAATTGACCCGCATTGCGAACTATACGTTGCGAAGGTCGTTGAGGGCAGACAGGGCATTTTGCCAGACAATGTTGCCGAGGTAAGGCGTCTAAAACTTCCTCCAACTACCGGATCATCTGACTTGAATAGGCTATAAACTGGGCAATCAGCAGAGACGTGGACATTATTTCCATGAGCTTTTCCATCCCGGATTTTACCAACAACAACCAATACTCCAACATGCTTCAGAAAGCGGTCATGGAGGCGGACCAGAAGGGCATCATTCAGTACTGCAGCCACCACGACGAAGGCTGGAATGTGAAGGACTCGTGGCCTGCTAGCTGCCATGAAACCAAGGTCATCGTGGCATGCAACGAGTTTGGCAACTTTTCCGATCGTCATGTGGGACAGTACGACTACAAGGTCCACGGTACCGACATCTCTGCCGGTGCAGTGCCATACTTGGAGTCCAATGACAGCATTTCTGGAAGTTCCGTTGCTACCGCTATAGTGGCTGGAGTCTCCTCGCTCATGCTCTCGTGTCGTCGCATGCAATTCCCAGAGGAAAGCTTTGGAGCCAATGGGGTTGAGTATCATTCGAAAAAGCGGTTTGTCGAAGCCATGTTGAAGAATATTTCTGACCAAGGGGATGAGAGCGATCCAAACAGCCAGCGATATATACGGCTGCGGAAATTTTCCAACTTTCTGCAGGATAAGGACAACGAAGAAGTGTACCCTTGGCTTAACTAGGGATGAGTACTTGAGTTTAGACAAAACTTCCATCCCAACGGTTTTGTAACCAAGAACACAGAGTGGTTCAACTAAGACTATTAGGGACTCGGAGCTATTCAATTTTAGTGACGAATAAAAAAATACTATTTTCCACGGGACTTACTACTACCGTCTAGTAAATCTCTGCTATGTACTTTTCCAAATCCCCCTGTGCCCGTCGTTGCTGTTTAGCTGATGCCCCGTTGCTTGGAATCTCGATAAAATACCGATATGACTCGGTACCAGAAACCCCAGACAGTCGAATAGGAGGCTCACGTATCATTATGGTGTCAGCTGATTGTGACGTCAACGATTTCTCAATTTCGTCAACGCCCCCAGCGATTCTATTATCGAACTCTGCTTCGTTGATATTCGTCCCATCATCGGGGATTACCGTAGCATCTGACTCGGCCACGATGCTTTCGGCTGCATTGTCCAACTTTCGATCACCAGCTCCGTCAATGAACCAATACTTGAGCATCAACTGTTTCCAATCATCAGAAGATGTATTTTCAGGCTGAGGAAGGTCCACTGCCACATCATCAGATGACGTGGCTTCGTTCTTCATGAGACCCAAGGACACATCAGATTTTAGTCCAAGCGTCTTTTCTCTTGCCCGTTCTCGTCTTTCTTCCCTGTCCCTCATTTCTTCTTTTTCTCTTCTTTCTTCTCTTTGCTTTCTCAAATCTTCAGTGAAAACCTTCTTATGCATGTCAATTTGATTCGGATAGTTGTCGATGATCGTAAAGAGCCAGGTGCTGACCTTGACCGACGTATGTGAAATAGTAGCTGAGCTGAGATAGTAGCTCAGCACAGAACTCGTCCAAGGTTTATCGACATGCTGAGCGGTCGTTTCCAGAGCTTCCCACTGATTAACAGTGCTCTCGTTGACGTCAAAAGCTGTTTCGATGCTGAGCACAGACGACGTGTACCCCTCGCGCTGACACATCTTACGAAGAACAATCAATCTGCAAGCTATTTCAATGTCCCTGCCACTAATAATTGTCTCGTGTCGTTGAATCGCAAACTTCTCTCGGGCGGGCTGGGAGGAGGCTGTTCCGCTCTTCTTCTAGCGCTGCCGAGAGCCGACTCAACATCTCCCATGCACTGATTGTCGTAAAATATTCCGAAACAAGTGGTGGGAAGATTTCGTGAGAAGTGCTCGCAATCAGGTTGGTAGTTCGAAAGAAGGTCTGGAAGGCAAGGTCTTGTGCCAAGTGGAATTCCGAACCAACAGAACTTGCTCCTTCGCCGCGGTCTCCTAAATCGCGAGGGAATGGCTTCAATGCAGGGCCCATATGCGTGATGTCGTAAGGCCTGCGACAACTTCCATCGTTTTGGGGCTCGCTTTTCCCACTGTCGGCTTCGCCAAACGAACGGGATGCGTCGCTTTTCGAGGAGGAAGATGACGTGATATCCAACATCGTGAATTTGAGATCCCTGACGTCGGCTTTGAGTGAGCTAATTTGAGACAGATAATCGACCAGACGCTGATCCGTGGCCCTAGATTGTGACAATAAAGAATCACTAGAGTTGGATAAGTGCTCAAGCCTTACTGCCACGTCACTAGACCCATCTGACAGGTCTTGTGCAAGCGCCGCAAACCTTTCCTTGAGTTTTCGCATATCATTGGCGTGATTTAGGTCCAGTTCTCTATAAATGATTATATTAGGACGCAAAGACACAATAAAGACTCCGTGGAGTGTGTGATACCTTCCAGATACGGCAATGAGCAACGTCAGCTTGTTCTCATAGAATCTGACTCTGTCGTGTATCGTCATGTGTGAGCTTGACCGGGACTTGGTGCTGATGAAACGCTGATAATTTGTGAATTTGCTTAAAGGTCCCTTTTTGCTGGTCTTGTTGGACAATAGGCCCGCTGCTCCAGCTTGAGTGACCCAGTGACCTAATTCCTTCGAGTAATCCTGGATATGAAGCGAGAGGGAGCTGAGAGTCAGTTGAGATTGAAACGTCAGTGTCGTGACCTGTGCCCATATTGCCGGACTTCTTGCGGTTTCCAGGACTGTTCGTGATGAGCACAAGTCCGCGACAAATTCTTTGATTTCGGCTGAATCATCACTCATTCTGAATGTCTGTAATTTTTCGATAAAGGTAATGGAGAATGAGATGATCCCAACTATGCTAGCAGCAACCCCCAAGGCCTCAGCCATCCTCGGAATCACCACAGCCTCAGAGGCTTCTCTGGCGTTTAGGGACGCTGAGAGGATTTGAGAAGTCGCTCCCGGTTGTTATATTCAAGGACAGGCAAAATCAGGCCGCCCATTACCCATTATCTATTAAATACGTATGATGGGGAAAGCCTTGTTGCCACGCTGGCGTGGCGACGTACAGAGGCTGAGCATGTGGCTGCATTAGTCAAGAGATTTGGCCACAGCGTCTGCAATCTATGGGCAACTCCGCTAGGATTATAAACGATGCTAGTCGCCTCAATATGTGCTATTCCAAAAGTCACTCTGTGTTACACAGCAAGCCGCTTCTCAGTAGAAGCGGCAGGAGTCAGGGAAATGCTCAATCCCCGATCTATTCGTTTATTTGCCTTGTTTGCAGTAGTTCAATCACCCGGTAGTGGAAGCCTTGATTGATTGAAGGTGGCGCAGCATCCACAAATCTGCAAGGAATCCTGAAGCTAGCCACCAGTGCTGAATCCAGTGAAGAATGACACCAGGTGTGTCACTCTGATTGGACTTCAGGAACATAATCACACCATGTACTAGTACTAGGCAGATATCTGCCTTATTGCGCACCATAATTTACCGAAACAACTCGAATATCTTTGAATTGTTTCTGCTTTCTGGAATTGTCAAATTGGTCCATTTGCACACCAATAACCGCGTACTAGATCATCGATATCACATACGCCCAGGATGTGCATACGAGTTGAATGCCAACATACATAGCTCCATCGTTCTAACCCACTGCCATATACATCTACCCTCATAAACCCGACGTAGTTTATCCAGCCGGGATATTTAGCCCCTGAGATCACTTCAACGGTGCTGCCCTAGTAAATTTCCGAAAAGCCTGTCAGCTGTGTCTTAACCCTGATAGCCCAAAGCTGGATCAACATCCGAAATAAGTGCATCTTTTCCGCACTGTGTTCTCTTCGATGTGTCTTATTTTATATGAACCCAGCTATTTTTAAGAGGGTTACGGCGGTTCACAGCTATTAGAATGCGGTTTATATCCAGACCAGCTCTTCGGGTCCGTAGCCAGCACCGATTTCAGCTCCCTTCGGATTCTCTTCTAAAACTCTACGACTCGCTCTCCTTCACGCGTTTGAGCTCCTGATGAGTCAGAAGCCTCTGTCCAATGCCTGTTTCAATCACCACTTCTCCCGCTCTGACGCGGGTCATCTTCCACTTTATTGAATGGGATGCATGTCTCCAACAGGGCCAATCGTGTTGAATGGTAACTAAGATGCACCGGTACAATGTGGCTATACCAGCCATATTTTCGCGCACGATTCCGATTGGAAGACTTAGCCAGGCTGTCCATCAGCCCAAACGCCCAGAGAGGCATGAAGCGCGCCCGGTGGGCCAAGAGGTACTTGCGGAGCATTTTCCAGACTCTCTCGGACTGCTCTCGACACTTGTCGTACTCGGAGGGGTGGCAGCCCGCCAGGAGGATCTGCCAGCTGACGTCGAAGAGCGTCTCGCCCGTGAGATACTCCTCGTCCCACCCGGACGCATCGCCAAGGCAGATCTTCTGCCAGCTATTGCTGACGACGATCTCGGTGCGAAGTTGCTTGAACAAGGACTTGACGTCGGGCGTACTCGGGCGGTAGGGTTGCCTGACTGGGCCAAGCTGCATGATTTCGTCGATAAACTGTGCCTCGACTCCGAGCATGTCGCCATCTTCGGAGAACTTGGGCGTCCATCTGCTTTCTCCTGTAGCATTGTAGCTCATCTCCGACACCAGCTCGGTGCGCAGCTCAAGGGGAGATGCCACGTCTGTCGCCCCCCAATTTGGCACCCAGCTGGGCAACGAGTCGGGTTCTCGAGAGACGGGATCGCTTGGGGCCGTAATGACTTGGAGCTTATCATCCTTGAGCAAGTACTTCTTTGTCAACAGCTTGTATACTTCCCGCGGGGCTAAACAGTAGTCAGCCTGGACTATGTCGTCTGTGCATAGCCCAAGAAAGCCGTAGACCTTATCCCTGGGATCCGTCGCCAGCGAAGAACGGTGGTATAAGAGGACCCTCAACAGCATTGTCGGCGCACCTTGTCCGATGGCTGTTTTGTAGGAGCGGATTCCCTCCACAATATCCATGCTCACTTGATAATCGGGCGATGACGTTCACACCGCTCTCAAGGGCGAGAAGGGCGCAGAGGTCTTCCCACGCCAGCGACTGAATCCCGCAATACAGGATTGTATCACGAGCCATCGCAGCTTCCTGAACAATCCAGACGCGTCGAAACCATGCCCTCGACAGTAGAGCAGCCAATGCGAGCGTGTGGGTATCAGTGAACCTGAGATGCCTTTGCTTGGCCGCATGGTCCTTTGGGAGAATCGATGGTGCGGTCGTTTTCAGCTTCTGGGCCATTTCGATGAGCGGTTGGATCGACTCTTCTTCACCCTGGTCCCCAAGCCAAACCAGGACTCGATTTGCTTAGAGATATATCTGGCCCATCATGTTGACCTGGCGGCTCTTTTCTTCGTTGTCCGACTGGTTGATGCAAATCGCATCCGCCCAGAGCCATCTCGACTTTTCCACGAGACGGAATCGTTTCAAGGCGCAGCTGAGTCTGTGGTTGATGGGCAGGTATGTACCATCATGGCAGATGACCCTCTGCACGGCCTTGTCCGATCCCTAGCAATATGATATCGCCTCGAATTCTAAATTCTCGGAGAGGCAAGCTTGTACAAGGTTGCACCTGAGCACGTCGTCATTGTTGCCCGGTTGCAGCTCTAGCAGCCGAATCGTTCGGAGGTCAGGGTTCAGGTCTAGCGGGTGATAGGCAAATTGAGTCATTTAGACAACAGGCAGGGAATTTAAGGGCTGCGGCCTGCGGAAAGAATATTTGTATAATTGGAAAGTTTACATCAGAGATGCAAGTAAGACGGCGAATGAGCGCCGAAAGCTGAGAACTGGCACGCAGGCGTAAAATCTAGACGCGATGCAGCTGAGAAAGCAATGGCCTGTACCCTCATCGAGGAGGCCAAAGATAAATACCGGCATTCGGGCAAAGTGAAAGTGCAACCAATAGCAAAGATAGGAACGATACCAGCTGGGATTATCGGCTCCATTACTGGACGAACAGACAGTGAAATGTCCTTCGCTCCACGCCGTACATGCGTGTAAGACGAGGCTCGGAGAATCCCTGACAGCTGCTTGGCACTCGCCAAAGCCTCTACGCTTACTCCCGGTTGCCGAAGACATACGAAACTACCCCCTGATGTTTCTCGTGGATCTGGTTGGAACAGGCCGTTTTTCTTGCTCAGCACCGCCGTCGCATTGCACATTGGCGCTCGAGCAGTGAGGTTCCGGGAACGCCACGGGTTTCAGGCTGGGATCGTCGCCTGACCCCCTCGCCTTGACCGAAGTGGCGAAAAAGGACTGTTCCGAACCAGCCTTCCACCGTTCAATCAACATTCCCACCACAACAGCAACAACCACATTGCCAATACCAAGCTGGTAGCGCCCAAGGGCAGTTGTTTACAATCACCAACTCGGATTGATTTGAACCTGGCGGCTATCCCCATCTCATCTCTACATACGGTGCATACACACGAGAGGCAACAGACATGGGCCTCTCAGCCTCCCTCTCACAAGCCTCCCTGGCTGCTACTATTCTCGCGTCAACTGTCGGGACCTATATTGCCCTCTCCCCTCCCAACCCTAGCCCGGATTCTCGCTCTTCCTCAGAGGTCCCCGACTCGATCAGCCTCGTCAGCCTCACTGGTAAGCACACAACCAAGGTGGCACTCGCTCCCTTGGGTCTCTTGGCTCTGCACACCTCCAGCCTCGCATACACCAGCCCGGAGATACCTTCATTCCTCCTCCGTCACGGCGCCGAGAACGGCTTGGAAGCTAGCCTTATCACGTGGTCAACAGCAACAGCCGTCCCGCTCGCACTCATCCTCTGTGCTGGCGTTCCCCTGCGCCTGGCTTCATATGCCTCCCTTAGCAAGAACTTCACTTTTGCGCTTGCGCCGCCCGACCGGCTGGAGAAGAGCGGCATGTACAGCTACGTGCAGCATCCCAGCTATACCGGGCTGGTGGTGCTTGTTCTGTCGAATTTGACGCTGGTATGCCGCACTGACGGCGTTCTGAGCTGCTGGATCCCGCCTTCGTGGTATCAAGCGGTCTCTTTCTTGGGATGGGTATCTGTCCCCGTTGGGGTGGGCATCTTCTTGTTTGGCGTATGGACTCGTGTGAGGCAGGAGGAACGTATGTTGAGGGCTAGATTTGGTGTTGAGTGGGAGAGGTGGCATTCCAAGACAGCCAGACTTTTACCATGGATATTCTAGTCATATGGGCATCTCTCGGAGAAAGATGTATTAAGCAAAGTACACTCTAGCCTATAAGTCCTGCTTGGGTCTACCTAAATCTCGTGGAACTATAAGCAAATCTTATATAATAGCCTTCTGCTTAGAATAAAAGTTCTGGAGTACGGTCTCGCTTTGCCTCTCATTATTCTAACCTACTGCCATATACATCTACCCTCATAAACCTTACATAATTGACCCTTCCCAATTCGATCCAAGACACGTAGGATCCCCGGAGGTGCATCATCTCTATCCCAGATATTCACATGCGTTTTCCATACACCAGAAGCATGCAAGTTTGCTTGAACTCTCAAAGTCTCTGAGTAATCACCCGTTGGCCCGTCCATCTCACCACTTGGGCCTTCCAAACGAGGTGAGGTATGTTGTACAAGTCGTTCACTAGCTGGTGATGTTTGGCGACCAAGGGCGGGGTAATATTCAGTTCTGAATGTCTTACATTTTCTATGAACGAGCCTTAGGCAGCAATTCTCCCATTAGAGGTGCTTAGTGTCGAGTATGTAGCTCTATCTGTCCCAAGGTTAAAATGGATAGGCAAAGAAATGGATTTATTAGGCGACTACGCAATTATAAGCACAAAAATGCGTCGATTAGCAGTATCACATATCAATACTAAGCATGTGATAAGGGAGGTTTGGGGAGCTGTTGTGACTTCTGTGCGTGGTCACCAGAATGTAACCTGACATTTTACCTGACGAATACTGAATACGCATTTTATACTTTTTTAGTGAATACTTTGGCGATAAACCCAACGGTGACGGTGCAGAACTTGTTTGGTAGAAGATTAGCTCCTACCCTGCAGCCAGCCAAGTTTGACGTTGCTATTTTGCGGATCTCACAGAAATGTGAGACTGGATCGCAATTATGGTGTAGCCCTAAATACATTAATTGTTATGGAACCCAAATCTTGCATGTTCCTCCTCCAACACATTCTCGCTTGCCATAGCTCTGGAGTTTGTTGTTCTTCACCTGTACTCTTTGACTCGCTCAACTCTCTCAAGCATCGTCCACTTTTAGTGGCCCAGTTTTGTAGGCAGCGAAGGCTAGTGCTTACATTCTCAGCGCGATATCACGTGACACCGCAGCGTGTTCTGACACAGTTCCGGATCCTTCCAGGCACGCCGCGTCGCGTGAGATTGAACTCCTGAGAATCATCTTCACCAAGACACTCACTCTTTGCATCGTGTCCGAGTCAGTCTCTCAAGCGAACAAAATGGCAACAAGAAGAAGCTCCAGGCTTCAAAAGCAGGTGGCTCAAGAACCAGTCGAGATCCAGCAACCTGCCCCTGTTGAAGTTGCCCGGAGCAAGAAGCGGAAAGTACCAACGGCTGAACCAGATGCCACCGACAAAAGCAAGAAAAAAGCACCAAAATTAGCAACCGGCAAGGGCAAAGATAAGGGCAAAGAACCACCTGCTCGATCCCAGATCCCCTCATCCAACGACGCTTTATCGTCCTTGCCCCCAGAAATACTGCACATGATTCTGAACCACGTAAGTAAACAAACCCAACGCATTGTATCGCAACTATGCTGATGAAATACACCAGATCGAATCCCCATCAGCCATAGGCAGACTGGGGCGAACATGCAAAAGCTACTATTCGGTCATGATGCCACGGCTCCACAAGCGCATCGCTGTTGCTGCCATGTTTCACGCGCACATTCAAAAGCTCATCCGTGGCCTTGAACCATATCTTACCATCGCACAGAAGAAACAGTTGAAGAGGGACGGCAAATACAAAGGTCAACAGGAACGGTATTCAAGCCACCTCGACGAGAACTTGAAGCCAGCCTGTGCAGACTATGTACGCCAGATAGTTGTTGGTGTCTCGGATCCGGGACGAAAGCATGAGTACATTGTCCATAGATACCTTGACAAGGCGTTCAAGAATTTGAGCAATCTGGAGATTGTGGAGACACGGGTGCTTACAAAGTAAGTAGTTCATGGCACCCTCCATTTGCACTCATCACATCGTAGCATGCTAACGCAATTCATAGGTCAATGGGACAGAGCATTGCATCAATGAAGAACCTGCAAGCCTTGCGCCTATTCTCAACCGATTTCGAAGCTGGAGCTCTGAAACCGCTGGCCAAGATCAAGAATTTGAAGCATCTCAGCATGCAAGACCACGGCTACATATCTAATCTTGAGGACAAAGACAACGTCATCCGGTCTATACTTCTGAAGTCGATGTCGACACTTCAGAGTCTGGTTGTGGAGACAAACTCATACGCGTCCAACTTTTTGAAAGATTGGGAGAAGGTCTCTGCACGTGGAGCCACTGGCGGTCAAAACCACGATCTTATCGCATTGGAGTCATTCGGTCTTTCCGGCGTCTCATTTGATGCAACTTTCATCAAGTCGTTAGAAAGGGCCATTGACTTTATCGGGTTGACACAGCTTACAGTGGGACGTTTGTCACATGGTCAGCATCTCTTCTTTCAACATCTTACGAGCTTGACTTCTTCCGCCCAAAGCTCAGCAGCAGATATACACTTGCGAACCTTGCGCTTGGAGATGGCAGAGGAAAGCTACGGGCGGACTCCTGCAGAGAACTTGGTGGACTTCGAGGCTAAGTGTCGCTTCATTTCTTCGTTTGACACTCTGACGACCCTGATACTCCCGGATTACAACCAGTATCCAAGGGAGATCGCCACTAACCCTGGACTATCGAACATGCTGTTACAAGCTATTCTCAAGCATAAAAAGTTGAGAAGCTTGAAAATATCTTATTCGGGAATCATTAGCGACCGCAAGATTCCGTACCTATCAGCAGCAACTGTGGCAACCATCATTGATGCGCTGCCTGAATTGCAAGAATTCGAGTTTGCACCAGAGGAAGTGGAAATTGTAGGCAATTTCCATCACTCTGTACCAAATCCTACCAAGCATTACTGACGTGAATTAATAGGATGAAATCGGAAAAGTACTCTCTCATGGCACTAACCTGACCACCATCACTTGCTTCCCCCATGACAGCTGGGCAGGCTATCCTCAACCAGCTGAGCCCGGGTTCGTCATCCTAAGCGGCATCTTACAAGGTGTCCTGTCTCGCGATGGCGGCAGTGGCAGTGGGAAATTCAACTGGGAGGATCACTCCAAGCTCAAACGCGTGTCTGTCAGCTACCGGACATGGGACATTGCGTCAAAATTCGGAAAGGTCAAAAAGGGTATGGTGAAGCCGCAAAAGATGAGCAGCGAGGGTGATGGGGACTGTGAGGTGTTTTACCAGGATATTACGAGAACCCTGCAAATGGGCATACACATTGGTTATGATCCCTCGTATGAGTGGGTGGAGAGAGCGGCCAAGGATATTGATTGAGCTCTGAAGAATGCACTGCTGGGTTGTGTCGAAGTTGGGAAGGAAGGCAGCCACGGAGAATAACTTTTTGTATAGTTGATAGTGAAACACAACATTGTCTTGATTTATGTCCCACAACTAAAATTGGGAAAGGGTAATCGCTCACTCGCACCTCGGGGTAACGCAGCACCAACTTAGGATCTCATGAGAAAGGAAATATCGCACATCGAGATGCGAATTATGTAATTATAACGCTCCTTTTCTAGAGCTAAGGACTTGCTGATCCTTTGAATCCCCGAAAGTCATGCTTGAATGCCGTTTCTAGCTATCTACCTCTGCCTCTTACTGGATCGCAAATATCCCATATATAAATTGGCTCGTTGCAAGAGAACCCCCCTGGCAATCGTCAAATAGATCCAAGTACTATGAAGTTGCACACACTCGGTCTGCGCATGCGCTGCTACTATCGCAGACTGCGCAGGAATATCTAGCCTGAGACCCGATCTTGTAAACAGCCCTGAATGCAAAAGCACTGGCCCGTAGACGCTTGGAGACAGGCAAATAACAATATTCGGGCCAAACACGCAGTTGAGGCGCAGATATTGCAGAGTGCGGCCGCCAGACAGCTATCAGGGAACGTAGACGCACACGTTTGAAATACAGAATGAGTCACTAGGGCAGTCGAAATCGGCCGCACAATTCGGAGTAGGGGCGGCGCATCTCCTGTTGTCGCAAACAGAGCCAGAAGAGCAATCGCTATTGGTGGAACAATTTACTGGATCGAAGTTGAAGCATGTGTTGTTATTGCAAATAGAGCCAGAAATGCAGTCGTTGTCAACGCTACAAGTTCCAACACCGGGGCTGTAGCAACCGCCCCGAAGACAGAAGACACTAACGCCGCAGTCACTGTCAGATGAACAACTGTTCGGATCGGGGGTGGTACAGACGCCGTTCTGACAGACAGTACCTGGACTGCAGTCATCGTCGCCGGAACACAATTGCGGCTCCGGAACACATGAGCTGTTGTCGCAAGTAGAGCCAGAATCGCAGTCGCTGTCAACAGAACAATCTGTCGGATTGAGGACGGTGCAGCTGCCGTTGTCACAGACTAAGCCTGGGTCGCAATCGGCAGCGGTGGAACAGCCTGTTGGACCAGGGACGACGCATCTCCTTCTGTCGCAAACAGAGCCAGGGCAGTCGGTATTGGAGAAACAATTTAGTGGATTGGAGTCGGAGCATACGTCGCCACCGCAAATAGAGGTAAAGGCGCAGTCGGTGATATCCTGACAAGGTTCTACGCCGGCGGTGTAGCAATTGCCCCCAACGCACAAAGAGTTGTTGCCGCAGTCGCCGTCGCTCTAACAAACTCTCGGGTTGAGGGCGGTGCAGCTGTTGCTCTGACAAGCAAAACCTGTGTCGCAATCGTCGTCGCCGGAACAAGTTTGCGGGCCAGAGTTGACGCATCTGCTGTCAACGCAGACAAGGGCCGTCACAGTCGACAGTTCTGTTGCATTCTGAACCAGGGACGATGCAATTGCTGTCGATGCAGGTAGAGCTAGGTTCGCAGTCGCTGTCAGCTGAACAATCTGAACCAGACACAATGCATGTGTCGCCGACGCAAGTAGATCCAGCTTGGCAGTCGCTGTCGATTGAACAAGTTCCTGGATCGGACCCGACGCAAGCGCTGTAGACGCAGGTAAAGCCAGTATCACAATCGCTGTCGGTCGACCAAGTGTCTGAATCAGGGACGATACATGTACTGTCCACACAAACAAAGTCAGTATCACAATCACTCTCGGTTGAACAACCTTCCGGATCCGGGGTGCTGCGTCTGCTACCGATGCATCAAAGACCATCAGAGCAATCGGTATCGCTAGTACACTCGAGAACGCATTCGTTTGTGTCAAGGTTGCAGAAAAAGCCAGCGGCACATTCCCTGTCCGTTGAACAACATTCCGGATCAGGATCGCTGCATCTGCTGTCGACACAAGAAAGACCCCCAGAGCAATCGGCATCGCTGGTACATTCCGGAACGCATTCACCAGACTTGTAAACAAACCCTTCCTGGCATTGGGGATCCGCCGTACAGTTGGGTGTTTCGGGAGTCTCGAGCTCGCATTTGCTGGTTGATTGATTGCAAGTTTCACGACCCGGGCAATCGCCGTCGGTGGAACATCTTGTAATTGGCAAGCAGCCCATTGAGACAGAAGTTGCCAGGGCCGCAGTCGGTATTTCTGATGCAACCGGTATCCTCTGAGAGAATACATATTTCCACGACGCAAGTGCATGCTTTCCCCTGACAGCGCTCAACACCGATGCAATCCAGGTCAACAACACACTCCTTAGTAGCATGTAGGCAAATGCAGTTATCACAATAGTCGCCTTCAGCGCAGTCGGAATCGGAAGCGCATCCGCAAGCCTCAGGAGTGCACTCTCCATCTATACACTGTTCGCCGCTGGCGCACTCGGGATCTGATGTGCATGGGATACGGGGAGCTGGTACGCAGGATCCTTTCTCACACACCTCTCCCTTTGCACATTGAGAATCGGTGGTGCATTTGATACTGGGAGCGAGGACGCAGGAACCCTTCTCGCAGACTTCTCCCGTAGAACATTCAGAGTCGGCTGTGCACTTCGCCGTGGGAGCGAGAACGCAGAAGCCTTTCTCACACACCTCTTCATCAATGCAGTCTGAGTCTTTTGCACATTCGGACAACGCGGGAGCTACCACGCACACACTCTTCTGGCATATCTCTCTCCGCTGAGGCAGTTCGAGTCCTTTGTGCACTCGAACAAGGTGGTGTTGAAATGAAAATTGTTGATTGATTGAAGAGGCAACTATGAATACAAGGGTACGACATCGTCTAGATATAGTGTGTGGATCACTAATGGATCGGACTAATGTTTCTCCCCTTTTTAACAGGTGGGAGCCACCACGCAGACACTCTCCTGGCAGATCTTGTTGTCAAGACAGTCCGAGCCCTTTGTGCATACAACCGTGGCATCCAAGATGCAGACACTCTTTTCGCATACCTCCCCGTCGAGGCAGTCAGTGTCCTTTGTACACTCGGACGGGGAATCTGGTACGCAGGCACCCCGCTGGCACACTTCTCCGTCAAGGCACTCCGAGTCCCTCGTGCATTCGAACTCGGTTGATAAGACGCAGAAATTGTCCTGGCATAGTTCTCCTTCCTTACAGTCCGCATGTTCCTGGCACTGGAACGTGGCATCAACCACGCAGAAACTGTCCTGGCAGACCTTTTCGCCAACGCAGTCGGAATCCTCGGTGCACTTAATTTCGGTCTCTGGCACGCAAACGCCCTTGTCGCAAAATTCCCCGTCTTCGCAGGTAACATTATCGCAATCATCAGCAGTCTGAATGGGAGTGAATGTCGACGGGGATACAGGTGTCATTGCAGCAGAGGTTATTCCCAGGGCAGACATCTCCTGGGCCAGCACAGTTCTCAGAGTCGCCAAAGATTCGAAGGAAAGACCGGCGCCACAGACTTGACCTGCTGGGCAACCGTAACTTTGTCGCTGAGTGCCGTTGTCGCTGTTGGATGAATGGAGAGTGTGTGCCCCTCTCCGTGGCTGTTCCAGGAATGGCCATTATTGATTGAGTCTCCACTGTTGGTGCTTCCACTGTTTTGGCTTCCAGGGGTTTTGCTTCCATGGTTTTTGCCTCCACCGCTTTTGTTTCCGTTGCTTTTACTTCCGCTGCTCTTGTTTCCGCTGTGTGTGCCTTCGCTGCTTGTACTTCTACTGTGTTTTCCCCCACTGGACTGAACGTAACCCTAACTCTAGAAGCAATTATTATGGAGAGCATGCATGTTTAAGCTTAATAAGAGATCTGAGACGTCCCGCAATCTCAGAGACGCGGACCAACAGCTTTCACTAGCCATGGTGTGGGTCATCGCGGATGTCGGTCCGTGATTTACCAGACTCTCCAAATTAGGATGGCATGAAAGTTTCAAATAATTAGCTTTGCAATTACAATCGAAGCACACACGGTTTGATCAATTTCCCCGCCAACGGTGACATCATGGTGAAGCGTCTGGCAGCTTCGGCGACCTGCCTCGGAGGCTCGGACCCCACTTCCCCGGAGGACCCACCATTTCGGCGACCAGTCGTCACCACCAAAACTCGGTTATCTAAGCCGGAGGTCGCCGTGCTCGGGGACTTTGGCAGCGGCGATTAGTGAGGACACTAATTACTAAACCGCGACGTCTATCATCTGTCAATGCGTAGAATTAAAATGGCGTGGTGTTATAAGATGCACTTGCAAACTCTCGAAATCGCCTTTCCACATCCAACGCCATCCACACAGCCATCCTCCAGAGAGCAAGATTACCCAAAACAAAATGTCTGTCGAGGCCATCATCCATAACATCTTCGAGCCCAAGACTTCCACTTGGCAGTATATCGTGGCCGATCCCAAGACAAAGCATGCCGTCATCATCGATCCCGTGCTCGACTTTGACCCCGTCAAGAACGCTCTAACCACGGAAAGCGCGGATGCACTGCTCTCCTTGGCCAAGGAAAATGAGTACATCATCGTGAGGGTGCTGGAAACTCATGTGCACGCCGACCACATCACCTCGTCAGGCTACCTGCAACTGAAACTCAGCGCATCTCAAGGTCAACGCCCTGACATTTGCATCGGCAAGCGTGTCAGCCAGACGCAAGATCGCTTCGGCCAGCGATATGGAATTCCAGAAAGCGAGTACAAGGACGCGTTTGATCATCTCCTGGACGACGACGAAGTCTTTTCCATCGGGGAGCTTGAGGCTAAGGCCATCCACCTACCTGGACACACCCCCGACCATCTTGGCTACGTTATCGGAGGTATGTTATCACCAATAACAGAAGATAATATCCCAGCTAACTTATTTTTGTCCATAGAAAATGTCTTCTGCGGTGACTCCCTTTTCAACCCCGACGTGGGTTCAGCCCGCTGCGACTTTCCAGGCGGCGATGCCTCCACCCTATACGCCTCGGTGAGGAAGATGCTCAGCTTGCCAGAGACGTTCAAAATCTGGACAGGCCATGACTACCCCCCAGGCGGCGCCGATGGTCGCGCTGACCCTCTTGCTGTGACTACGGTTTCTGAGCAAAATCAAGCCAACAAACATCTGAAAGATCAGGTTCCCGAGGCGGAATTTGTGCAATGGCGCACGGAACGTGACGCCAATCTTGCTGCTCCCGACTGCTCCACCAATCCCTTCAACTCAATATTAGAGCTGGGAAGATGCCCTCAAAGAATGCGGCGGGCGATATGTTGTTGCATCTTCCCATCCAGCTCAGTTGGGCATAACCAACACAACAGCCCAAGGTCACACGCTTAGGATTTATTGAATGTGCGGGGCGGGGAGGATATTGTTGTAACAAATTGGCAATGTACGGTATATTTGTCCAGTGTATGGAAGTAGCGTCTCTTTTGATACCTTCGCGAAAGGGCCGATTTGTTGCTGGTACCTGCATTCAGGCACCGGTCTATTGAGTTTAGTCTTTCTTGAGTCCAATCTTTCCAGTGTTCTTCAGCCCAAATGTACCGATGGCTGCACACAAGATCATGAATGCGAACATGGTCCAAAAGCTGGCTCGATATCCTTCCATAAGTGCCGAAATCATCTCCATTCCGGTCTGCTTTTCTGTAACCGTTGTGGATATGACTTGCAGAATTGCGAGGCCAAGGGCACTTCCAAACTGAGCGGCTGTGTTGAATACAGCTCCAGCAAGTGCCTGCGTATCATCAGGAAAAACATCCGAGATAATAATAAGCCCAACAGTGAATAAGGCGTCGCAGCTTAGAGGCATCAACAGCTGAGCAACGAATGCATTGCCCCAGTATGGCCACGACGGTTGGATCACGGCCATTAGTAGTGAGGCGCCAGCGCAGAGGATTGAAGTGGACATGACAATCCAAACCACAGGTACTTTGTGTACAAAGAGACCAACAGTAAAGTTCAGAATTATTCCGACCGCAGTCGAGGGTAAGATCCGGATGGAGGCTTGGAGGGCGGGAAGCAGCTGTACATCTTGGAAACTGCGGAATGTTAGAATGCTGTACGGAATCCTCGGACTCTTCGTATATCAAACTTACAATAAACTACAAAATAGTTCCATCGAGTTGATGACGGCGTTAGAGAGGGCAATAGTCATACAAACCCCCGAGAAAGTTGTATTTCTCCAGAGAGAGTTGGGAATAAGCGCTGGCCTGTTTGCTTTCACCTGGACGTGCATCCAGTAAATGAATGTCATCAATGCAACTGCACTTAAGCAGAGAAATGCAATACTCAAGGGCTCCTTGATTCGGGCCACATCCGCGCTCAAAATACTAGAATATCAGGTAAGCATCACTAAAACATGTAGCATCAAAATTGTGCGAACTTACGCTAGAAGGTAGCACAATACCGTCATAAAAGCGGATGACAACATGGCACCAACCCAATCCACTTTTGTCTGCATGTCATGCCAGACATTATTCATGCTTCGTAGATCATTGCTCCTAGGCAAAGCCCAAATAGCAATACTCGCAAGCAGTAGGGTCAAGCCACCTGATAGATACCAGCCTGCTCGCCAACCAATTGTATCCACGAAGACACCACCTAAGACGAGGCCAACCGACAGACCCAGTGGCTGGCTCAATCCAAGGCATGAGAAAGCTAGATTGCGGCCTCTACCTTGAGGAAGGGCTTTTGTGATAATCGATACAGAGGATGCGAGGTGCAAGGAAAGGCCTACACCTTGGAGCGCTCGCAAGGCAATCAGCTCGGAGCCTTGACGGGAAGCACCAGCGGCAATCATCAGAGCACCACTCGCAAAAGATCCAACAAGATCAACCCGTCGAGGACCGAGAACATCGGCAACAGACCCAGCCAGCAGCAAAGTGGACGCGGTAGCAAGGCTGGAGACGGAAGCGGGCCAGAAGGCCAATGATGGAGGGATGTTCAGATCTGCTGTAATTGCGGGCAAACCAACCGTGACAAGGCCATTGATGAGGGATCCAGTGAAAGTGATTCCAGACATAAGAACCACCAGAATGACATTTTGTAGACGGGATGTCTTGGTCGGAGGTTGGGGCATTACTGGCACTTGATCATCCTGGAACGAATCCAACAGAATTCCCGGGAGGGGAGTCGGCGATGCACTGGATTCTGTCGAGAATCCATTGGCGGAATAAGGGACCGAGATGGCCTGTATCTGAGTTGTCGCCATACTAGCAAATAACTCAAATACACAGCAAAGTTAAGCACTGGAGGAAGATGATTGGAGGCTCGTTGCAACTTTTTATTGAGAGAAGGATTCCTTCCAATGACTCATCTACCGATGGTGATTGCTGGCGCCGGAATAAGCGCTAATTCCGAGTCCGAGTCACGATCAGAATGCTGGTGATTGGCCCCTCCCTCTGGGGCCCTTGTTCTGTGCTAGAAACACGGAAATTTGCCTCTTAAGTTATTAGAGGACCCGAGAGAGAAGGAGGTTATCTACAGCAGAGTGTGGAGGAAAAGACTAAACCAACCCGAACCAAGGACAGGGATAGCAAATCGGGGATTGGAACACCGAATATAGGACTGCCAATGCATCCATCCAGAAAGATGGGGAAGATAATGAGCTGCTGCGGTAGCCTAGGCAAACAATGAAGCAGAGCGAAATGCCTTATTACTTTACAAAGAGGAGAAGGTGCGATGTCTTAAGATTGCGCGGAGTAGCTGTGAGCATCACGTGACATTACACTTCGTCAGCCCACGTGATGAAGAGCGTGGGCATCTGTCAAGTAGTGAAGTTAAGAAGCTGTGACCTTGCACATACCAGCAAGCAAGTAAGCAACCTGCATCATGATACATATTCACCAACATTACGCCTTGCTTTGCTTCCTCATGTGCTGCTAACTCTAACTTCACACATTCAGTCCAGCGTGGCGACAAGTGCTTAGCTAATCGGCTAGTGCATCCTTGATTGGCCAAGGTCGGCGTTTGTTGACTTATCCCTTGACTGGCCATTTCCCATCATTAAACTGTCACCAGCCTCCATCAATTAAGTTACACCAGACGGCACGTCGTCGGACACTTCGTTTTCCCCCTTGCGGCAAACAACCATCGAGTACCGAAAGCATCATGTCTGCTTTAGACCAAGATGCCCGTCTTGGTCTTGGCTCTGCCTCTCCAGAGAGAGACGTGACGTCATCTTCTGATCAATATCCCCTGTTACAGCTCGTGGATGGGGAGGAGATCATCGAAGATGGCAGCAAAAACACCCCTGCAGCGGACCTGATGAGGAGGCTTGGAGTTTCGCCCGAGCGCCGTATCAAGGTCACAGCCGAGGACGATGCTCGCGTGCTACATCGTATCGACTCTATCGTTCTACCCTTGATGCTAGCTGTCTACTTCTTGCAAGGTGGATTAATCCAGTTCTCATCATCTCCCCAACGTTTGCAGCTGACACGGTTGCAGGTCTCGACAAGGCCACAATCGCCTACGCGTCCATCTTTGGCCTTATCGAAGACACGGGCCTCAAAGGCGACCAATTCTCCTGGCTAGGCTCCATCGTCTACGTCGCCCAGCTCATAGCACAATTCCCTCTTGCATGGCTGCTTGTGAAGCTGCCAATCGGCAAATTCACTAGTTGCATGGTTACGCTCTGGGGCCTTACCCTTGCGCTCATGGCTGCGGCACATTCTTTCGAGAGCCTACTTGTGGCTCGGTTCTGGCTGGGTGCTTTCGAGGCAAGTATCGCTCCTAGTTTTATCGCCATTACGCAAATGTTCTGGCGTCGCAGGGAGCAGCCTCTGCGTATGTCTTATTGGTACGCTATGAACGGCTTCACCAACGTGGTATGTCTTACCTTTCCAAGCGACATCCGTGTATAGCTTGGGACTGATGCGACATAGTTCGGCAGCCTGATCACATGGGGGCTTGCGCAGTTACCATTCGGGCTTAAACCATACCAAGTGAGCACCCAGTATTGTCTCCCAGACCCCCAGGGACAGACTTCTGACTACTCGAATAGACAATATTTATCTTCTTTGGAATCATCACCGTCTGCTTCTCATCCATTCTATTCTCGTACATGCCCGATTCTCCTGCCGAGGCCAAATTTCTCAGCAAGCATGACAAACTCATCGCCATTGAGCGATTGAGGATGAACCAGACCGGCGTCATGTCGCGTGAGTGGCGATGGGATCATCTCTGGGAGATGATTCGAGACGTGAAAACTTGGCTTTGGTTCGCACTCATTTTTAGCATTTCGTACGTAATTCTCGTCTTGAATCGATATTTCTTCGACACCGCTTACCATTCCCGTCTTTCTACAGGGTCCCTTCCGGTGGTGTCGCATCTTTCGGTCCTCTGCTTGTCAAGTCATTCGGCTTCGACTCATTTCACGCCATTCTGTTTAATGCCCCATTTGGCATCGTGCAGCTAATATCCACCGTTGGCGGGTCATACATGGCTACAAAATACCACAAGAAAGGTCCCGTCATCGCTTTTCTGACCATTTTCCCCCATTACTGGATGCATGATCATGTTGGCAACGCCTCACACTCCTGATACTAAGGCATCGTTGCTGTGCGGCTACTACATGATCTCAGTGTTCCCAGGCATAGGTATGAATAACTCACTGCTACTCCAAGACAAATAGCTGATATCCGTCTCAGTTCCTTTGATATACTCATGGTCGGCCTCCAATACAGCTGGCGATACCAAGAGCAAATGCAACTCTTCTGTACTTTTCGTCGGTCAATCTCTCGGAAATATCATTGGCCCTCTACTATACAAACCGTCAGAGGCGCCCGAGTATTTTACAGGCTTATACTGGAACCTGTTACTATACTGCGCCATCGTAGTCCTCGTTGGCGTCTCGACCATGTATCTCGCCTATCTCAACCGCGACCATAGTCGTCGCCGGGTTCTGGCTGGAAAGGATGCCCTTATTGTAGATTACAGCTTGTACTCGCCAGAAGAAGCAGATCGGCTTCGCAGGGTCAAGGTGATTGGGGCGCAGCATGTGGAGAATGCAACGGATGGGACGGGATCTGGTGTTGGTGCACGCGCGTTTGATGACTTGACCGATTTGATGAACGATGAGTTTATCTTTGTGTTTTGAGGACTTACTAGACCAGAGCATCAAAGTAATATTTCAGTTGTGTGGTTGAAATCTCTCAGCACAGAACATTTCAGAGCTGTAACTAACAATGATACAGGTGGTGATTAACGGGTTCAACCACAATGACCTGCTCAGCCAAAACGCCTTCAATCCGTGTAGGATTTACTCGCATTGCCAAATTACGCACAAATCAAACCAGCTACTGCCACGTAGCATGATACTCTGGGCACATCCTCTCACGTGATGGAGGCCCTTGATCAGCTAAACCATAAGTAACGGCAGGTAAGATTAACTAAGGTTATCGTTCGGAACTCAAAGCCGCGCCGCATGGGGAATTGGTGTTGTGGAGAATCATCTGGAAGGAAAAACTCCGTCCGTGTACTTTGTACGAGCACTTAAGTTACTTGGCGGTTTCAAGGAGGCCAAGTTATTGGGGCGCCTGTGCCATTTAGACGTCACAAGGTAGCAGTCGGAGCCACGCATGCGAACACTAAGCCGAAAATAGTAATGTAGACGGGTTTTTGACATCCGCTTACGGGATTTAAGGCTGGAAGTTTCATGTTGAGGGTAAAGGGACCGAGAGGACCGAGAGAACATACAAGCTTAATTTGCAGCAGGGGTGCGATGCAACTCTAGCTACCTATAGGAACCAATTGGAAGAATTTACATAGACCGCCGTAGAGTGTGGATATGGACAGACTAAATGCAAAAGGAGGCATTGTAAATGAATACGAGCAGATAGAGGCCAGTATATAAGGCGTCACCTGCGACGATATCATTACAAGCAAGCTGCAAAGGTTCACGAGCGCCCGAGATCAGAAAAAGCCCAAGATGATGTCCCTACGAAAATTCACCATTGGCAGCATGCTGGCTGTCACTACGGTGGCGGCGATTGTTGCCAGGCAGTTTGTTGGCCCGGGCCCGGTCTCTGGTGACACCTTCATCCACGACCCAACGGTGGTCAAGACGCCGAGCGGCAGCTATCTCGCTGCGTTCACGGCAGACAACGTTGGGCTCAAGACATCTACCGACCGCACCGTGTGGCGCGATGCCGGTTCCGCGTTCCCGAATGGTGCGCCCTGGACCACTGCCTACACTGGCGGCGAGAAGAACCTCTGGGCACCAGATCTCTCTTACCACAACGGGAAATACTATCTCTACTACTCGGCCTCGTCCTTTGGAACGTCTAAGTCAGCCATCTTTCTCGCCACAAGCTCCACAGGCGCGTCCGGCTCCTGGACCAACCAGGGTTTGGTGGTCGAGTCGACCGCCACCAGCGGCTACAATGCCATTGACCCTAACCTAATCGTCGATGCCCAGGGCAAGTGGTGGCTATCTTTCGGCTCGTTCTGGTCGGGCCTCAAGATCATCGCACTGAACTCCAGCACCGGCAAACGCTCCGGCAACAGCATGGTCGCCATCGCCGCTCGCCCCAACAATGGCGGCGCCGTTGAAGCACCCTACATCATCCGCCACGGCAACTACTACTACCTCTGGGTCTCCTTTGACAGCTGCTGCAAAGGTGCTGCCAGCACCTATCGCATCATGGTCGGCCGATCCACCAGCGTTACAGGCCCATACGTCGACCGCAACGGCGTGTCTATGATGCAGGGCGGTGGCACCGAGATGCTGGCAAGCCACGGCTCAATTCACGGACCCGGTCATAACGCTGTCTTCACCGATGGTGATGGTGACGTGCTAGTTTACCATTACTACAACGACGCTGGAGCTGCGCGACTGGGCATCAACCTCATCAAATATGAGAATGGCTGGCCCGTCATTTACTAAGTGCAGCTTCTCAAGTGGTCTTCTATTCTGTTATCCTTACTATTGAAGTTATACCCTTCTTTTGCTTTACTCGACTCAGCTAGTAATTTAACTTCATTCGTCTGTTGAAAGATCTAGTATTTTCTAACATTCACCAAGACAATTGGTAAACAAACCGACCCGGGCTCAATGCATGGTACTACATGGCTATGCGCAGCCTGGCTACCTAATATTGCCTTGAAAATTGCCTACGGACACTCCCAAATCCAACAACATCCCCCGCTCCCTACGTAAATATTGTAGGTTGACAACTCCTCCTCTTGATGCTGTCAGGCCCTGGGGCTGCGACGCTTGCCGCGCTTTCGTGGGCGAAGCTACTGTTTGGACATCCACACAGCGTGCTAGCTAGACTGGCGAATGCGAAACAAGGTGTGCGCTGGGGCGTGAACGAATATGGCTCGAGGCCGTGGGGGGAGTTGATGTCGAAGCTGAAGCTCCAGCAATTACTGGCGCGCCAGAGGAGGTCATGCGACGTCTATTTCAGACTCTTTACGTCGTAACAGCCTGGCCCAGCGGTCAACGCTGGGTGTAAGTCGAGACATGGCCTGGCCAAGACGGTGAGGTTGTGTACCGACGATCGGCGGTTAGGCGGGGCCATAGCAAAAGGAGTTTCGATGAATGAGAGGGAGAGGACAAGGGCAAGGACGAGGAGACCTGGAGACGGGATAAGCCAGCAGTCAGGAAGAAGACGATGGAAGAAGCATGGTTGTTGACTCTCAAGAGTATAGCGATAACAGTTGGTAGCCGTCGCAGCGAGAGGCGAGAGCGCATGAACATCTCATGTTTGGAAGGGGGAGGCTAAGATTGTCAACATGGAGTTGTCGTAGTTGACTTCACTTGGAGGGGTAACTCGCTGTTGACAACGGCCTCAAGTTGGCTACGCACGGTGGCTTGCCGCAGATAAGCCAGGCGGAGGATCTCGACTAAAAATAATTGCAAAGTTTATACACTTTCAAGGATGGACAAATCCTTCAACAGCCAATATAAGAGACCCTGTTGGACATGTCGCATACGCGGCGGAGTAACGGCAGTACCTGCAGAATGCACATGAATCTGTTGGTTCGGCGAACGCCCCTTTTGGCCTCAACAAGGATCCGCCACACGAGTTTCATCGGTGAATTGGTCGTTGGAATAATTGTTCACTGTATCGGCCAGCGCACTGTATTGCCTCATCCACTGATCTGCACCGGAGAGTCAGGACGGATCCCACTTGATTCTTAACTAGAAGCGTCCAGAAGCGTTATAGGCCATAACGATGACCCTAGCCGCCCGAAGTACAGCGTGGTTCCCTGCTTGAAACAAAATGTGCTGAATACTGGGGAGTTGGGGGATCTTGGCCCCGGTCGCAGCCAGCGTTTACGTCGTATTCGACCTACCCAACAATATCTCATGGGCTGTCCGAGCCCACTAAAATAGTAGCAGAACGAGTATTTTTATTCTAGCTTTGTTGGATTGGTCCCGAATTTATGCGGCCGGGGCAACCGCCCAACACTCTGAGTAACCAACACACCCAAAATGGTGGCTGAGTGCCGTTTCACATGAGAGGCGCCTCGCTCAGCGTGTCTAGGCATTCTAGCATCAAAGACCCGCTCGCCCTCCTTCCACGGGACACGCGCCATCTAGGAAGCTCTGTTTTGCATCGACCGGTTCGTTTTCTGCCTGAAATGTCTCTCAAGCAGGAAGAATCAGACTTCCTTAATCGGTACCTCGAGCAACTCCCGCGAGGCTACGATTTCCCGCATCCGTTTGCTACCGTGTTAGTATGCAGTACCCGCAATGATAAGACTGGGCCGGTGCAGGTCCTTAGAAGGGTATGTCCCAAGTATAACTGACAAGATATCCTGTGTCTTATCAAAGTGTTTTCTGACCAAGAAGTAGCTTTGGTCAGCCGAGTACGACTACGATGTGGATCCTACAGGGTGAGTATTGGTCTCCGTCAATCTCTAGATAATTCTCAGCTAATGATCCAACAGGGCGCCCGAGATCCAGGTAGTCACTGTGAGCAACAGGATCTTTTCAATCGGTTTGGATTGGCTCCCTTTGAGAGAGGAGTCGGAAGAAAATGGTTATCACCAGATCATTGCGCTCAATGCAGCAGATGCTGTTGTTCTGGCCTATGACGACACGGATCGAGAGAGCTTCAAGGCCGTTGTCGAGTTTTACGACAAACTCAAAGGTCTCCCAGTTTCATCGTCGAAGCCGTCGAAGAAACCAGTGTATCCTGAAATGGAGCGCAGCAAGGAAAAAGTGTACTTAGAATCTTTATGGTGCAGGCTTAAATCGTACCTTAAAAGGACGTGGAAGCATAGAAAGCAGGAGGTTCGAGCCACAGAGGAGCCAGAGTCGAAGATGGATCCGGGCCCAACTCCGGTATTGGTGATTGGCAATCGCTGTCCCCACCGCCCCTGCGTCGTTCCGCGAGAAGAAGGAGAGGAGCTCGCCAGGCAGATTGGAGCCGACTTTTACATGATTTCAACTTGGATGATGAATTGGGGCGACTGCGATGTACTGGAGCGACTTGCGCCGCGATTGCTATTCCAACGGGCCTGCGGGAGAGAAAAAGGGGTTTCAATGGCCGAGTCACTAAGATATGGGTTTATGTGATTGATCGTTGGAGCAGTAAATAGTAGATAGGACGGCTACTAGTCCGATATGGTATGCGACCGCGGCATGACGCAGTTCTCATGCTCGTCCTGCAAAGCACCATAGCGCTGCAGCTGGGTTGCTAACAACGCGCTATTGACTAAGCTAGAGCAACACCTCCACTTCCTATGACTAGTTGATTTCTCAATCCCTTGAGCATATCATCGATTGAATCAGGTGGAGATATCTAAGATCTTGACAGTCGAGAGCGTGTGAACTACCGTAGCATCCACCATGAGCGGCCCACGATGCAATCATTTTCCCCCATTGAACTACGGTTAAGCGCAGGCCGGATCCTGACCGCGTTGAACCAACCACTTTCTCATATTGTCTTTACGGCGCAGGGATGCGTTCCTCAGCCGCCTAAGCCCAAAATCGAACCATCCAAGTATCCTAAAATAGCGCAGTATAGAGTGATTCCTTAATTTCCCATCACAGTCTTGCGCTGATAGCGTAGGAGAGCTCAGTAACAAATTGTATGAGATATATAAACCGACCAGTCAGGTTCTTATTGGCCCTACTACATTCATGCTACTCATAGCAGACCGAACCACTTGAAATCCAACTCCTGGTGAATGGGTACAGTATGGCCAACGCCTACAGCGGAAACTGCCTCAAATTGTGTGCCATCGCCAAAAACCATAGTGGTATAGCCAGCCTCTGGTGTTGAAGTCTCATTATACGAGAAATCGATACCAATAATAGTAGTCCATAGCTTGATCTGTTCCTTGAGGCTTTGGTAGAAAACAAGCCTATCGGCAGTGCCGTGCCAAGTTTTCAAGCTGGGATAGTCGCCAGAGTAACCCGGATACATAGCATGAGCCTGAGCTGCCCACTCTTCGCCCGTCTTTTGCACGTCGCCGTTCGCGCAAGATCGGTTGGAGCTGATTGGGCTGGAGCCAGGTGAGCCAGCAAAACAGCCAGCGGCAACGCCGGAGTAGCACGTAGCAGCAGCAAAAACATCTGGATATGTGGCACAGAGAACATTCGTCATCATGCAGCCGCTGCTAGTGCCAGTGACAAAGACGCGAGACGGGTCGGCGTTGTACGTCTTGATAGTGTAGTCGATCATGTTGACAAGGACTTCATTGTCCGCGTGTTTGCCATGGGAAAGTGCCGCGTCGCTTGAGACGTCCCAGCAATTGGAGTCTTTCTCGGATGTCGGAAAGATAAGGAGAGCACCCAGAGACTCGGCGTATGTGTCATAACCGGCTCGCGCAAAGTATCGGTCGCCGCTCCCAGAGCAGCCGTGAAGCTATCCAAAAGTTCAGTTCCTGCAAAGGCATATAGGGAGGTTGGTTCGATCATAGAGAGCTTACCGCAAGAACAATGGGTGGACTGGATGCAAGAGTCTCGGGAACATAGATTTGCATCTTCAACGACGTATTATAGACAGGTCCAAAATCCGTCACAGTTTGAAGCTCATTGGCTGAGGCAAATCTTGCGACGGCAAGGCTCATGGCCAGAACACGAAAAGAAGTCATTGTGGAAATGGTATGAGTGTTAGGATGCCTTGGAGCATTCGAGTCGGTTCGAAGTTTTCTGTCCGTTTCACGCCAGCATTATATATCATCGCGTCTATTATCATCCCGTGCACATAATATCTGCCGATATGCAATGCCGGGAAGTTGCCGAGGCACACCATACTAAACTTAATATGTAACCATACCGGTGGATGATCTTTCAGGACAGACGGAGGTCTTCCTCCATATGGCTTCCCCCGCAGAGCTGGATTCCTTCCAGAATCCCAGCTATCTCGCTGAATACAGGATCGGACGCTAAGGTTTGTGCAGGGGTCAGGGGGTGGTATTCATGCACGATCAGATGCTTCCTTGAAACTTACCTAGTAAATCGCCGAGCCCCTTATAGAGTCCAAATTGATCATCCGAGTAGACATTCAGGATCATGCGTTGCATCTAGCGACGACAAGCCTGGCTCGGACGGTGAATACTTAAAAGTCAACACGTAGGAGGCGCCTGCCTCTTGTGTAAGATAAGGCAAGGAACTTATGCTCGGCACTTGTAGCCAAAGGACCAGCATCACATGTGAAAGGAACGAAGAAGGGATGAGTAAATCGTACCATAAGACGATTTCACTAGAGATGGGACCATAAATATGCCTTGAAACTCGGTTGGTAACTTTAGTTCCGATGGTGTTGTCCTTCGCTCCCTATTGGTCCACGGCAAGCAAGGTTCTGGCCAGGGGACTTTGGCAAGCCCCTATCAGCCCTATACTAGATTTTAGAATTGGATATAGGTCCATCCGGCGGTGTCTCTTGTTAAGGTAGGTGATTGATAGCGTATCTCCATCCTTGTACAAACCTGCAAATCGGATGTAGAGACATTTGTCCCTCGTATAGCCCTCTCGACCTACCTATTATGGTTGTATTGACAAAAGTCATGCTGGGTGGCGTGAGACTGCCAAGCAATTGCCTTCTGATAGGACACCAAAGCGTCCTTTTCATCAGTCGAGATACAAAACACTTCTCGAAAGAGAAGGAGCAGTCTCACCAAGCAGAAAATTTTAAAGTATTTTACGGAGTAACCCTACAATCATTTAATGCGTTTTAACACACAGTATTACTGTGCACTATCAATGTGAAACCATATCATGATTACAGTAGCATGTCCACCTAATTATTTCGGCCCAGATTGGCGTGATATGTGCACGCTCCCTCGCTCGTCTCCAATCAAAGCTATTCAATCACCTGATGGTGGTCAGCATCAACATTGTTTCAAGATTGGTGCCCGGAAACACGCCTTCCACCGCCCTGTGCTCCCCATCGGTCCAACTCTGGATTTCAACACTGAGAGTATAACTTCTCCTTCCCATGAAGTCGACCGTCGAAATTTGCGCACTGGCTCGGAAATCTAGACCAGAAAGCTCTGGTCCAGGATCGATGAAAGGATGTTCTTCGAAGTGTCTGGCGTAGTGGGAACGAGCCCTTTTGAGAACCTCAGGTGTCACCTTGCTCACTGTCATTCTCGAAGAATCTTCAAGTATGAACGAGTCCCAATTCTCAATCCAACTCACAAATTCGTATTTCGTAGACGTTGGCCCCCAGAACCCAGGATTCTTCACTCCCCAGAGCACAAAGAAACAAGATGTGTCGTTGCTGAAACACAGAGTGCCAAATACCGTCACACTGTCAATCATGGGATTGATGTCTGGGAAAGTGTTTTCGAAAGGAAGGATCTTGCCGTCAGTCAATGACGGCTGTGCGGCCTGTAGACGCCAGCTATCACATCCTTGTACAGTGAGTTTCAACTGCGGGGGCTCGTCGTAGTTATTTCGGCCGAGTGGCCCAGATGAAAGAAGAATTCGCTGGGGCTTAAACTTTTTAATGTTATAATCGACTAACAGTAGTAGCATCAGCAATGTAGGGCGGCGAAAGTACTTCAACAGCAGATTCCCGAGAAATGGGCACGGCACGTACCCGAAATTGTCTTGACTAGTGGATCCAGTTGACTGGAGAAGATCGACAGGCTGCCGATAACCTGTGGATTGGCGTCTGGCCTTAAAATCACTAGTGAGTTGGTGTGATCTCTGATGTAGCCTCTTTTAGGTGAATTTCCGCGAAGAGGGTGGACAAAGATGGCGACCCGGGTGAGGTAGTCGGCCTCTACAGTGCAACCAAGCGCTGCCAACCACAAATCATATGCCATGATTGTTTTGCCGCCAGAATCTCGAGCTGCTACGGCGCAGGGCCCGATGACAACCTCGACCTCTAGTCCCTGTGTAGTTGCGGCGATGTCACTAGGCCCAAGCTGCCAGTCTTTGTGGTGGAATGCCTCGAGTTGGAAAGCAGACGGCCTGTCTGGGAGGTAAGATGTGTGTGAGCGACGAGATGTCATCTCAAACGGAGATGCTGTCCAGTATAAAATGGTTTGGTCGGGACTGATCCTCAGAATCTCTTGTTGAAGGCGCTGGAAGGCTGTTTTACCCTCTCCGTACAGCAGAGGCATTGTGACCCCAAACAACCCCATCAGACAATAAGCCATGTCCTCTTCACGAGTGGTCACTCGCTTGGCAGCCCACTTCATCTTTCCCGCAATTGACGCGTCCTCTAAGGCGGGCTGCAGGCAGTCGTAACTTCTACAGGCGCGGCAGTCAATGTCGGGACGAGGCGGCCCGGGCGAGTACGAGTGACGTCGCAGCAGTATATGCTGGTAGATGCCGGTGATTTTTGCGAGCGTCTCTGAAATCTCGTGTCTGCTTCTCAAGTAGTTCCAGTTGCAGTCAAAGAAAGCGAGACCATGTGGTGCAATCAGTTCCTGTAACGTCCATCCTCGAGTGAACCATCTGCTGGTCTCGAAATTCGTTACCGTCCCATCCATCTGCAGTATGACGTCCTCCATATAAACATAACAGGCGGCCGAGTTTTTATACCACTTGAACATGGAGTTGATAGCCTCGAACAACTCGGTGCTGTTGGTTTTGTCGATGCAGCACGTGTCAATCCACGCATAGTGCAGATTGTCCTGTCGTGCTTGCGCGCATGTGTTGAGTATTTTGCAAAGACCTCTGGAAGGCTTCTTTAGGTTGTATTGGATACCGCGGCGGACGTGGTCGTAAGAAACCTCATCCTCGCCCCAGGTGTGGGAGAGGATCGCATAGGGAGGGATATCCTGGCCGAGGAACGATTCGAGTTGAAGAGTCGAAGTATGAATCAGTCTCATTTTGTCATTCAAGAACAAAAGGAAGTTGCGGAGGTTGGTGATATCGCGTAGCAATCCAAACCTAAGGTGGCCGAGAGGTTACCAGCTAAAATGGAGTGGAGAGTTCTGCAAGAATCCCAGCGGCACAGGCCAAGGTCCTCGAGCTTCATCTCTCGAGACGGGAAGATAGCATTGTTACTAGTGCTGTAGCACGAAGAAGCTTGTAGTACGGCAGTTTCAGACTTTTGGCTGTGGCGGCTCATAATTGGTAAATGGTAACCTTGGATGGGGCCTGAGTGTGACACTCCGTAAATTGAGGCCAGCGATCAACCTCACAGTGTTACCAGACATATTTCCAAGATCTCTCTTCCGGCCGACCTTTGCTGTAATCTACTGCAAGTCAGCACATGTATAGAAACTACGCTGCTGGAGGACCCGCTACTCCAATGCAGCTTTCCATTGTCCAACCTTTCCACCCCTCTTTCAACAGCTTTAGCGAATCGACAAAATCCTGGTCCCATGCTTCCTGCAACCGACTCGGCTTCCATCCCAGTAATTCCTTTGCGATTGTTCCCTTTTGACCTTTGTGTCCCGCTAAGCCTTGCTCAGCTATCTGCGTGTCCCCGGCCATCGCCTCGTCCGCAATTTCTCGCAAACCGACCTGTCGGGTCTCTTTCTTCTTTGGGGTATCAGCCCGTGGGAGCACGCCAGCCTCAAAAGCAGCATCGAGGCGGTTTTGCATAATTTCCGAGTGCATAACCCTCTCAACGGCGGGGAATATGACGCCGTTCTTGCCGGAGGGGATGTATCCCACGCCTCTGTCTTCTCGCTCCAGAATTGTACGTTTCAGCAGCACGTAGACATCGGCGAGGTCCTCAACGTGAACTCAGTCAAAGTTTCATGTGTCGTTCAGCTTGAAGCCATATCCGTGCCGGACCACGTACATCAGGGTGCCCGGGACGACGAGCCCTTTCTTGTTGAAAAAACCCGTCCCTTCGCCAAAGATGCAGGGGGTGTTGAGGCTCACCGCCTGGACGCCTGACTCCTCGCCGGCGGTGAGTACTCCGACCTCGGTCGTTCGTTGGTGGTACGGGGACTTTTCATTTTCACTCTTGATTAAATTATAGATGGCCTCTCCATCTGCGTCATTCCACTCTCTGCCCACGTGAGCTTCACCAGTGATGGGCCTGTCCGCGATGTTCGTGCAGCCAGAGATGTGGATCATCCACTGCGTTGGTTTTTTCAGTCCCAAGGCGGCGAGACAGGCCGTCGACAAAAGCTCAAGCGCCGTCCGGATTGAAGCCTGAGCCAGCATTGATGACGATATCATAGTTTGCAGCGGTGTTTGTGATGAACTCGACGTCATCCAGTCCTTTCCACATTATTGGGTTGACACGGGCGCCGTACGTTTCACAGAGCTTTTCAGCCTGACTACCACCGCGGATAAGGAGGTCAAATGAGAGGCTCTGGATGCTCGGTTCGGTACATTTGATCAGGTGGTCAAGGACAGTGTCACCGACATACCCCGTGGCGCCAGTAAGAAGGATCTTGTTGTCGGAATACATGGTTGGTATTCTGGATGAAGTGAAATAGGAGATGATCAAGACAATTGCGGCAACATAAAGAGAGTGGCAAATAGAAGGCAAGTTTACATGCATGATGTCCGTGGCCTGGTTTTGCAGCAATAAATTCGCGATCTTCATCAACTTCATAAACTTAGAAAAAGGCTCCCAGAAACATATCAATGACTTTCGATACAACTGAGACGTACATTTTTAGCAGGGAAGGAGTCCCTTTACTCGCACGTGCAAGTTTTGTATCGCACTAGAATTGCGGATACTCGAAGTCAATTAATGGTTAAAGAAGCAGATAATTAGCGAATAATAACTTTATGTCCCTGAACCTTTTGTTAAATAGGCTTCTCATCTTAAACTCTCAAAAGTTTACCATCTTTGCTGATGAGGCTGAAGGATTAGTGTTACTCCGCTGCGCTGGTTCACTGTGTCCCTTTATTCGGATAGTTTGTTTCGAGATTTTATACCTCGAACTACATACCAGACCACCAATAGCTCTTATGTACTAGGAATAGTCCTGTAACTATCTCACCCGTAGTGATATCGCTACTGCTACTCACAACAACCTCATACTCGCCTGCCTCCACACACACCATTGATCACGCTCCTCGTCAAAATATGAGACAGCGTACTTCTCGAATTCTTCCAAAATGACATCCTTGGTCTCACCAGGCTCAAGTTCAACCTTGACAAAGCCTCTGGGTTCCTTCACTGGCCTGTTCACCTTAGAGGTTTGCTTGGGCTATATGTACATCTGAGCCACCACGGCGCCCTTGATTAACCCAGCTTTTGGATCTTCAAGCTCACAACCAACTTGCTCCCTTTTACCGTAACTGAAATGTCAGAGAAGGCGAATATTGTATGGGAAATTCCATGTCCGAAAGGGAAGTTAACCTCTATGACCGCAAATTCGTAGTATCGGTAGCCAAGGTAGATATCTTCACGATAGAGCACACGGCCAGCCTCAGTTCCAGGAAAGCTGGGACATCCTGAAGGCGCTTGGGAAAGCTTAGAGATCACTTCCCGGAAGGATTATGGTCGCCAAAGAGCACATTAGCGATACAATTTCCGGTCTCGTTGGCGCCATACCAGGCCTGAATAACAGCAGGGACCTTTTCAAGCCAAGGCATCTCCTCTGGCGTACCTGTTTGCATGACGACGACTGCATTTGGATTGGCCGCTGTAACCTCAGATATCAGCTGATCCAGTACACCAGGGAGCTTCATGCTAGCTCGGTCACTACACTCAGCTCCCAATCCGCTTTCAATCCGCCGCAGATGATAACCTGGTCGTGTTTTTTAGCTAGCTTAACGGACTTCTGGATCTCCAGCTGTCATCGATAACCTTGCAGCAACCAATGCGAACCGACCCGCTCCAACCATAACATTGTTGGGCTTGAGAGTATAACTCGGTACTGACGAAAATTCGACCTTGATATGATAGGAGCTTCCTTTCTTCAGGTTAATTCGGCTACGCTCCTCACGGGTAGCACAACCGTAAAATGCTTCACCCGAAACCTGCCTGATGGCATTATCAACAACGAGTTGACCGTCGATAAATAACTTTGCAGTTCCACAAACGATGAGGCCGAAATCATATGCTCTATCCTCTTCAAGAATGAAGGCTCCTTCAATAACAGCGTACCACAGATTCCTGACCAATTGGTCGCCGTGTTACTGCCTTGTCATCAACAACACTGCTCACCATCTTACTTTTCTTGATTGGCGCATTCACCAAGATATATACGGCACATCGGACAATAAGAGTGACGTCTACGGCATTGTTGCGTGCATGTTCCTCTTCATGGGGGCATATTCATTCGGTTGGATCCCGCTATGGTATCTGTGCCCCCCTGAGGTTCTCAAGTACCCGATCCGAGCTCTCGGCATGGGAGTAAATACGTGGACCTATTTCTCCTCTGGTCTTGCCTTTGTCTTTCCTTTCCCCTTCGCCATGGACGCTATGGGATGGAAGGTATACATGATGAACGGCAGTTGGAATGTGCTTCTTCATCTACTTTAAAATGGGCTGAGACTAAGGGCAAATCCCTTGAAGAGATTGACGGTATTTTTGAGGGTATGAAGCAGACTGGGGTGCCGGATCTAGAAAAGGTCGAGTCACCCAAGCTCGACCTTGAGACGACCTTAAGACAGATGACGTCAACGGGACGCTCTATGTCAAGCTTAGGATCAAGTAGACGTGCAGTAATCTTCTTCTCGAAGAGTTAGATTAAACTCACATTTTTGAACTAGGCGTATATCAAATTCCACAAAATCATTCTACTGACCAAGCATAACAATCCACCATCTGAAGGTGTTAAAGTAGATCTTTAGTATGTAACAACCCTATGTTATACCAAAGTGTTGCGAAAGAATAGCGACAATTGGGTCCATCCTACCATCTTAGATTGGTCAATGTAGGGTGAGCGGAATGGCACATTCTTCGTCGCCACAGGCCCGCCTGAGATTCTCAAGGCAGGGCATCCGGCTTGATGGTCTTGAACTAGGTGTTTAGGGAGTTTCTGGCAAAGGGACAGGCCTGGAGTCCATCGCCGCCATTAGAGTCCGATATCGCTGGGCAAGAGACCGGGGTCCTGTGGGCCTCTAAGTTCAAGACCAGTTCAGCTGTTACTAATGAAATAGAAGAAAATCGGATCTTGGTAAGGATCAGAAGCAGGGCTGTCATGCGATATCGGATACCCTGAGGGCCCAGAATATGAGACTAATGCAGGCGCCAACAATATCAGGCCAGCAGTCCACTTTGACGGAAAATCGTACAACGTCGTCGTCTTGAACACTTACAATGGACCTCACACTGTTTTCGGGCAGGGAGGCAGGGAGGCAGGGAGTTCGACGACATGTTTTACGTGTCTGGTGGCATCGTTCGAATGGATGTGAGTTTGGATGGAAGCAAGTGCAAGGTCGGATAGACCTCCGACCTGACCATGGAGGCAGTGACAACTCTCGTGCCCCTTCTCTAGGTAGCAAATTCTACCAGGGAGTGTCTGGGGGAATAGCTATAGTCGGGGATTCCTGGGCACGGTGAGATACTCGTATTTTGCTAGGCGCGAACCTGCTAGTCCAATGACCCATTTCACCCTGCTTCAATAGCAAAACACAATCATCTTTATAGGCTTTAGCCGTTTTGAACCACAATAACAAGCTTCGTAAAGAAGAAGACAATTCAACGCAAGATAAGGAAACACCATAATAGATAAAATCACCGCCGCGTTTGAGCCTAAAATGCGATTTCTGCTACTTTCTTCAAAATGCTATTTTTCTCGGCTTATCCTCAGGCATGGTACAGTATGCCGAACGACGCAAAGGTAAAACGTCATGACCAAGAAATGGGTTTTTCGCAGTCATTACGCCTTTTGAGGTGTCGGCGATTTTTGGCCCCAACTAAGAGGCCGAGTCCGGAGGCGGCTGAGCTGGGCGACAAACTGGCTTGCCCAACGGGTATCTGTGCCCGCAGGCAAATTTTTCTCCCTTGGCTAATCTCAAGCCATAGTCTCATCTTCACTTTATGGGCGGTTCTTCTGGCTCAAATCTCTGAGACACAATGGAAGAATCAAAACCAAAGGCTCTCATCGTTGGCGCGGGAATTGCCGGGCTTGCCGCAGCTTGGTGGCTGGACAAGGCCAGCTGGACATCAATCCTCATCGACAAAGCGCCAGGCATTCGAGATGGTGGCTTCATTGTCGGCCTGTCGGGACTGTGTATCAACACCATCAAGGAGATGAACATCGAAGAGCAACTCAAGGCTCTATCTTACACGTTCGACTACAATGTTATCAGGGACTCCCAGGGACGAGAGCTGCTGCGGATTGCCTACAAAGATGTCCATGGTGCAGTGGATAACCACTCGGTTGGTCGAGATGACCTTGCGCGTATCCTCGCCAAGGTACTGCCAGAGGCTGCGACGATTCGCTTTGGCGAGACGCTGGAAGCTGCTGTCGAAGACGGGGACAAGATCAAAGCTGCTCTCAAAAGCGGCGAGACGATCGAGGCAGATCTTCTGATCGGTGCCGATGGCATTCGGTCCTCCGTTCGCAGCATGTTCTGGAAAGGCGAGAATTGCCTGGAAGATCTCGGCTATTCCTACGCCGTATATGACGTGGAGCAAAAGATGGAGCTTGAAGCCAAGTGCGTCTCCTTCAACAGCCCGGGGCATCTTGATATGCTCTACGCCCTGCGCAACAGCCGCCTTGCAGCCTTGCACATTTGGCGAGATGATCACACGAAGCTTCAAGATCGGAACCAGCGGTTTGAAACTCTGCGAGGAGTCATTTCTGGAGGCGCCGAGTTGGTCACAGAAGTCATCGACCTGGCTGAGAAAGCCGACGCTTCGCCCCTCATCGACAGCCTGACCATGGTCAACCTCCAGCAATGGTCCAAAGGCCGTGTCCTCCTCCTGGGCGACGCAGCGCACTGCCTCACGTTGATGTCCGGTCAGGGCGCCGGCATGGCCATCGCTTCTGCCGAGATCCTGGGCAAGGAGTTGATGGCCACTGGGGATATCTCGCAAGCACTTGCAAATCACGAGAAGAAACTCCGCCCACCGATTGAAAGCCTACAGCTTCGGAGTCGCAAGATGGCGGCCATGTATATCCCCAAGAACAAGTTCTGGTACTGGTTGCGAAACATCCTCTTCAAAATTATGCCGTATTCTTGGATTGTTTCCTACCATGTCAACGGTGCGAAGGCGGAGATTGAGCTTACGCAGAAGTAGGGCTGGCGAGACTGTTGATTTCTGTAGTTGTCCAAAGATCTTTCCTCGCTTCTTTACTTTCATGATTTGTGGTTTCCCAATATTTAATTAAGATCAGATCATTACGAATTCGGTTATTACCATCATGTTCTATCGATGGCAAGAATCAGAAAGATTATGTGACTATGGAGGTAGGGAAGTAAGAACACAGTATCCGCTGAATGTCTCGTCATGGCCATTCCGACCACGACATATTTGGCTCGAACGTGACAAGTCCCAAGAGTCCTCCAAGGAGAATCGAAATGACCACTTTTAATAAAACTCGCTGCATGAGAGAACTAATGGGCCGAAAGAGGGACGTCGGCAATGGTCCTCTCAGCTGAACTTCAGACATCCGAATCCCCTCCATCTTCCTTGGTATCCTGAGACGAAACTCAAGCGACTTCCCCGTCATCATAGGTGGCCGCTTTTACAGTCTCCCCAGGCCCCGGCTCAACTTCAGCTCAGTCGCTCATCAGCCCCCCTCAGCCCCGCATCAGCGTAGTACTCACCCCTCAAGATGAGCAGCCCCATTTCCTCCTATTGATCCCATTTCTAGGCCCTCAACTCTCAGCTTATCTCCATCACCCTGCCCAAAGTTCCGAAACTCATAGCAAATATAAGCGGGAAGAAGCCTTAGGTCTCATTTTGGGCCTCGGATCCCAAATCCGGACCCCTTAGACGCCAGCCTGAGGCTGGTGTGTGATCGAATCCTTTAATGCCTTAGAGAAGTAGACTCTTCATGTAATACTCCTTGCTCTTCTGATCTAATCCTATTGCATTATGCCCTTTGCCTGATTCAGGCCCTGTGCTTTTATCTAGTATTTAAACTCAAATTTCTCTTAAGATAGCTGATTCTCCTACTAAAACAACCACAGCGGACGAGGTAGAAACCACACCCAAATGGATAGCTATCCCCCACGGAAATTGGGTGCAGGTCGCAGGGCAAGTGTTTGACCTACTCCAGCAAATAGACCGCGGCTGCTGGTATCACGACCGTGAATAAGGCAGACAGGCTAACTGTTTCCTGATAGCTAGAGAAGCGTCTAATGAGACGCTTTATCCAATTGGTCTCTGGCTGCGGAAGGTGGCAAGACTCCCAAGTTGATGTGCAGCCAAAGGACTGGAAGGGGCGAGAGAGAGACGGACGTATGATATAAAGGTCCTGGGAAAAGAGGCTTTTTTACAGCAAAAGGAAACGAAAATAGTACTTTTGAAGAGAAAGCCATTAAATAAAAGCAATAGCATAATCAAGAACGTAAAGTCTCCCATCACCAGCATCCAGGATGGTCTCGTTCCATCACAGTGTTGATGCTGATGATATCTCCCCTCTGTCTCTTCGCCAGAAAAGTCCCCTTAAAATCTTCCCCGCAGTGGGCCTTTCGTAGGATGTTATGATTTAGTCCCCCTTCTCACAGCTACAGTCTAACTTGGCCCGCATCATTATTTATGGACCATTAGCAGAAGAGATGGGAATGCCTAAGGCGAAAAGACCTAGGAGGATGTGACGGCCGGGTCTAACCTAAGCGCATAGGGTAGGCACGGGACGTGGGGCTACGGCTTGGTCCTCCGTAATGTCACGGCCCAGGTTGAGACCAGGCGGTCACAATAGGCTTCATAAGGCAGCTTGTGCACCTGCTTGATTGCTACAATTATGATCAAGGCCCAATCTTTTGCCCTGTGGCGTAGCGGCCTAGGTGCCCGTTACTGTGACTGGCCGTCACACGTGGGGTGTATGATCTAAACCCGCCGAGCTCTTCAGCAAGTACCTAGCAATACCAGTGAGACTCCTCTCGATGAGGGAACCTAATGTTTGAATTTACTGCACTTTCGTTGTGCACGTAACAGTTGCCAAGGCTCAAGTTTGGGTTTCAAGCTGCTTTTTTTCTATCTGCCGGAATCCTGTCTAACTTTTTCGCCCTGCAGCTATTCTAACCTTTATGTCTAAGAGTCACAAATCTCACGACCCAACCTCCAGAATGCCTCAAGATCCCCAATGCCTATATTAACCAGTTTAAGTTATCTAAATCTGCCCTCTTACTCTAGCTGGCTATTATCTATACTATCTTTATATAATATGAAAGCTTCTCAAACTAAAGGTTAAATATCTTTTTATTAATACTATTAATAAATTTCTACTATTTTTAAATTAACTATCTAACTTTAAATATTTTAGCTAATATTAATAAAATAGCCTTTTCTATTTAAATAAATAATAAATTAATATAAATAATTTTATTTCTATTTAAATTTAATTTATTAATCTTATTAAAAAGGAAATTATAGCTAAAAATAATTAATATTATGTTTTATTAAATACTTAAATAATAGACTCTATTTAAGAGGAATCTTCATAGACTGAAAAAACTAAATACCAGTAAGACTCCTTTTTATCAGGGGAAACAGTCGCCCCAAGATCCCAGGAGCTGCTTATCCAGCACCAACTCGGTACCATGTCCATTCACTTTAGGAACAAGCCCCAGTCATAATAAATTCACTTTGCAGACACTGCCCCATTTCTCGTAATATCTGCAGCCTCTGTTGAAGAGGCAAAGTCTCGATTACCTCCCTATAGGCAGTCGGAAGATGTGATTATTCGCTTTCAACCCAACATACATATTAATAGAGGCCCGGAAACGAAGCCATTCGACGAAGATCGTTGGCGAGAGGTGGTGGTATATTCAAGCGACAGCAACACCAAAAAGACAGTAGTTCGCTCCTTATTCAAGACTCCGCGATGTTTAAACTTGAACGTGGACTTGCAGATTGGTAACACTGCGCCGAGAAATCGACAGCTTCACGGCCCACTGGCCCGTGATCGATGTGTCAACCACGCCTTTCCCCGTAGGTCTATCCAGTTGTTGAATGACTGAGAGCCCCGCTAATCTACTGAGCAGATAAACCCGTATTCAGGCAATATGTATGCGTGGCCCCTATCGGTGCAATTCTGAGGGTCGGGGATCGGGTCAAAATTACTGAGCAAAGCAATTGAACGCATTATGTTCATCGTTCTTTTTCACAATAGTTTGTAAATGGGATTTAACCTCCTCTGGTAGTAATTGCTCAACGTGCCATCTCCCACCAACCCTCCGGGGCTCTCTCACGACGCTTCGCAAAGCGTCCGAACGGTTTTTGTGTCCGTAAAGGCCTTCCATCTGAGATTAGTCTAGTAAAATAAAGCTTGCCAGTCTAAAGTCACTAATATTGGGAATTATGACCTTCATTTAGCCCTCACAATCTTGGCCTCCCCCTTCCTGTAGTTATCACCCAGCTTGCTTCTCTCAAGCAGCTTCTCCGGTGAAACGCCTTTACGTTGTCTTTCCTGCCAAGCTGTCCATTCCCTCGCCATTCGCGACTCGATCTCTTCTGCTCGCTTGCGGTCTCACTGGGCTCTATAAATGGGGATCAACTTGGTGATCTTGGAGAGCGTCTCAAAATGTTCGTCGCCGTATATTTCTTTTACTCTCTTGATCACCGCCTCTTGTGCAACTTCTGCATCCCTCCATCGACTGTCTTCCAGGGCGCCATAGACCAATTGTTCAATACTCGATACAGTGAGGAAGAAGGGGTCACCGACCGTCATAACCTCCCTCGTTGTCACATTTGTTTGCAGCTCCAGTGCCTCACGAAATCGGCCATCCCAAGAGCAAGCACTGGCCATGCGCGAAAGTGCAAAGCTGGTTAACAATGAGGACCACTCTTTGACAACTTCCGCGAAGCGTGGTACGTTCTGCGAAAATACATTATCCGCTTCACTTGATGGCTGTTGCGTGGGGAGTATTGCGGCGTGATTCAGCATGACAGCCAGCGTGTGGGGATGTTGTTCGCCATACACCTCCTTGCTCATCTCGACCAGTCGTTTATGCAGTGTCTGGGCATTTACCCATCGCCGAGCATGGAAATAGAGCTCCCCGATAATGTGCAGCGTTGCGTGTACCCCCTTGCTCTGAGCTGAGAGCAACGCATCAGGTGCTGGAGCGTGGAGACCGATAAAATCCCATAGTGTGTGGAGAGTATCGTCGCTTGCGGCCTGACGAACTGCGCATACAAAGAATGTGGCATGGAACTTAGTCCAGGGTGCATTCCCTGCATGCTTATCGTCGAGCTTGGCTTTCCATCGGACCAATGCATGCATTCTGACATAGTGGTATCCTTTGGAGTTGGAGGATTCAACAAGACCGTACCTTTCAAGAGGCTTTAATGCCTGCTCGAACTTGAACTTGTCCCACTCGCCGTCGTCGACAAGTAACAATTCTACAAGCCAATCGGGGAGATCGCGGGTCAATTCGTCTTGACCATTGGTCAGATCTTTGGCCGCGAGTTGAAAGATGTCGTCTGGGATCTTGGATGCATCCATGTGGGCGAGAAAAGTCAGCAAGCGCCTCGAAGGCAGCCCTGGAAACGTCTTCTCTATGCTGTGCAGGCTGGCATCCCAGACCGTCCATACAGTCTGATCATATGAAGATAGACCCTTAGAGGTTTCGGCCTTCAACATTTCGTCTTTGTGCCGTTTGAAGTTTTGGAGATACTTCTTCATTAGGCGAACTGTCTCTTCGGTAGAGTAACCGGTGTTTCCCAGGCTCCCATCATCTACAGAACTAGCTCGGATGTAAGTGCCTGCAAGATGGACGGCAAGTGCGAGTCGTTCCAACTCCTCGCATACACGCAGAGCAAGATCGCGGACTTCCTGGGCCGCGTCTTTGACACTCAAATTCATGTGCTGTAGGAGGAGGGACTGTGCTTCAGACGGTTCCATGTTCCCGACGTTTATTCGGCGGCTTCCGGCAGGGAGAATCGAAAGGCACATGGTATTCCGACTCGTGATAATAATGTTTCCATGGTTCTTAGGTGGAATGACGTATTGTACCCCAGTATCAAAACCGTCGGCGTTGTCTACAATGAGAAGCCATTCGCCATGCGTTTCGTCGTGTGTCTGAAGCCAAGCCAAAACAAGTTGGACAGCAGTGTCATCTTTGAGCAAAACTTGGTCGGTGGGCATGTGACTGGTTGGAATCGCAAAACCTAGTGCCTGAGCACATCGATTCAAGCTCGATCGTATTGTTGACTCGCTTCTAGCGTCGATCCAAAGAATAACATTGTACCTTTGTTGATTGCGTTCTGCGTACCGGAGTGCAATCTGCGTCTTTCCAGTCCCTCCAAGGCCGATAAGTGCCAAAATCTGGCCCTTTTCATGCAGGACTTCCTCTAATGATCCGGAAAGGCCTTTTCTGTTCTTGTATAGTTTTGTAGAGGTCTCGGGTACCGAATAAATTGATGTTGCGACTCGTACGTCTATTTGAACTATCAGCCATGATGTTCGTTACGAGTAGATTCCCGCCATGTGCTGGAACAGTGGTCACAGCAAACCTCAACCCAAGTTTCGTTCATACTCAGATTATATCACCCTTCTACAGCCTTCAAGCCAAGTATCCGAGCTAACCAAGCAGCCGACTGCACGGCGATGTGTGATCACCATGGGATGCCTCGGGTATATCACTTACCCTCAGATACTGCAACCATCAATCGAATAAGCTTGTCTCTTATGGTTTTGTAATCAGAATTACGTGAACCAAACTTATTGAGACCCTTATGATCTGTGCCAAGTCCCCACGTCTCTGACTTTGGGTGATCAAGAGTGGCAGACTCTTCCTTGACAAGCTGTGCTTGAAGTCAACAAACAATATGACCAATATTTTCGTCTCAAATGGTGCTTACATAAATTCCATATCCCCACATGCTAGACTTCTTCTTTTCGTAGAAGTTGACGATTCTCATATCTCCCAATATGCCCTCAAAATGTCGGTGCATGTCTCGGAGCTCTGCCCGATCGTATTGGAGCGCCTCTACGATGCTGATAGAGGGACCCAAACCACACAAAGAGTAGAACTTTGCCTGTTTAACTCCGAGCCAAGCAACTTTAGTGCCTCGATGAGGCGTGCCCAGGAATACGACAGCTTTGGTCTGCTTGAAGACGTTCACGGCGCGATGGAGTTGGAGGCTTTGAGCCTTGATAAGTGCCTGGAGTGTGGCATCATGAGCATAGAACTTCCCCTGGATGGCTTCGAAGCCGATTGATAGTCACTTTACGTACCTCCTTTATTATGAGGCCTCCATAGCTATAACCGACAAGAATAAAGGTTCGGTCTGGGTTCTTTTGATAGATTGGTTAGAACATGAACATAAATCGGTTTAACGGCTTTCAACTCACTTCAGTAGACAAATCAACGAGACGATGGAACAGGTCGTTGCCATACTCGGTGCGTCGGGTCTCGATGGCATCGCGCTCCCAATGGGAGTTGTAGTTGTAAAAGAAAGCGCGGGCATGTAGTTTGAGGGAAGGGGGAAGATCCTGGGAGAGAAAATCTCTGATCCAATTGACTCTTTCCTTGCCGGAACTTGAGTCACTGTCGCCGCCGGTAAATTTGTGGTTGCTCTTGACTTCCTCCCATGTAGTGTCGGGGTTCGAGCTAAGGCCATGCACGAAGATCGGACTTGCGCATCGGGGTCAGTGGGATATAATACGTCGGAGAGTTGAGCGCATACTCTATACCATTCTTGATCCGTTCCGGCTCAAAGGACTCGACAGGCACCAACCCAAAGTCACTTTTTGGAGCATGGCGAGGATCCCTCCATGTTACCACAATTTGTTGAAGGATGATATTTCCTAGTAGAATAATTACTGAGGAGATGATTGCTGTTTTGAGACCAGTCCAAGGTGAGAGAAACGGTAACCAAGAAGCAACTTGATTCATTTCGCCAGATCTTGTAGAAGGTGTCAGAAGCAGAGTGATGAACTAAAACAGAGATTTGCAAACAAGATGAAGATGACTGCCACGAAGAGGGACTCGGAAGATTTTCTTAAATCCCGAGCCGCCTTGAGAGGGTCACAGCTGAGTCTCATCCGCCAACCACCGTCGAGACAAGCAGCCAGACCTGCAGGTTCCAGTTGAGGCGCGAACCCCGCAAGTTACTTCGTATTTCGCCAATGACTTTCGCCATTGTGAGACCTTCAAGAAAACTGGTTAGTGCCTTAAGGAGTGAAAATTTTGTCGGGCTCTCTCTTTAACTGGACGATAATATGCTGTTTCCAACATCAACCATGACGGCCAGAAGTGTCTCGACGGGGCTAAGACTCAATGCAGTGTTGATTCTCGGCCATGTCCAAGGAGCTATATCCCGCTGATGAGGGTTTCTCGGTGGATGTAACAAGCTCGACGCCTACCCTAGACCTGTCAAACAGATTTCCCGCCAGCCCGAGAGGGTAATTCGCATAATTAGAGAGGCCAGACGAATTCGAGATAAGGATACGATAGTTAGGATATCTAGTCGCACCGTTTAAGATTCACATGGGGAAAAATTACAGCTAAAAATTCCGGGGTGAGGACGGAGGGGCCACGATTGAGCGCATGCAACCCCTAGAAATGGCCTAGCGGCGCCAGAGACAGGGCACTGCCCATGACTTATCGAGCCAAGCTTCGCATGGTTTCGTACTCTAGGCCCTCTTTTTTTGCTTCCCCTTGATTAGATAGATCGCAAGATGATCGAAAGGTGTCAATTCGAGACAGCGATAGGTCACCTTCTGGCGGCCGCTGGCTAGGACAGGCCCCCACGGGAGGCGATCCCGGGGTTCGGGGGGCGGCAGCGCGTTCAGTAGTGCAGATTACAAGGGCCGGGGATGAAGCATCCATTAGTAGCAGCTTGATGCGCCGAGCTGAGGGCTGCGAATGCTCTAAGAAAGCCACCCTGGGGCATGACTCTGTGGCATCGGGTATATAGATGCCAGGTTCTGTACACGGGGGAGAGAACGGCGACGCGTTGGCATTGAATGTGACGTTGTCCGACATGGCCTCTGCAGTTGCTCCATCTGTCCTACGTAGATGATTTCATCGTGTCTCTGAGCTTCACAGTCATTATCTGAATAGCACATCGTCCAGCAGCCATGGCCTTCCCGGCACCAACCGCCGCCGCAGTGCTGGTTTGTTCTCCACTCTAAGGATCCATTTGCATCGCCCGCTGACAAAACACCCGTAGGCAACGGCTGGGACTCTCATCTTCATCGCGGCTGTCGCCATCGGAGCTCGTTTGTATCTCCGCCTCAAGATCCAAAAGCGACGCCTATTGAGCAGCGACATTCTCATGTCCTTGGCATGGGTGGCATCTGTCGTCACTGAATCATTTACCGTCAAATTGGCCCAGTTAAACGCCCTGGACCCGAAGGTCAAGTCGACATTCGAGGGCTTCGAGGGGAGCTCTGAGGATCTTGCCTTCGTCCTCAAGGTAGGCACTAACGAATTTTGCGAGACGCAACGATTGGAAACTAAAATTCATGCTTTTTAGATGTTCTGGGTTTGCAGTATCCCTTTCTTTACGGCTCTTTACCTCTGCAAGGGTGCGCTACTTGCTGTCTATCTGCAAGTTTTCCCCCAAGTCGATGCGGAAAAGGCGGACCTTTCTCTGGGGAACAGTGGGCTTCGTCGTCATCTCGTACATCACCAGCATCCTGATGGTCCTTTGCGTCTGCCTACCGATTGAATCAAATTGTTTCGTACTATCAACATTCTACCAAACAAGATCTGTGAGCTGACCCGTCAGGTCTCTGGACTCGAAAACAGCATGCCCGCCTAGATCCGTCGGATTGGTCTTTCAGGTTGGCTGGGCCCTGCACTTCTCGGGAGATCTTCTAGGTAAACTCTCTCATGCATTGCTAGTGGATCGTGCTCACGCTACGGACAGTTTTTTTTGCCATCCCCTGGCTCATCGTGCCTGGACTCCAGATGAAGACGATGATGAAAACCGGAGTATACTGCACATTCCTGCTGGGTTTGGTAAACATCACATTCTGTCTAGTCCGCTTTGTTACCATCCAAACCTCGTTGGTGAATGATGCAGTCCCTGTCAGTCTGATTTGTAGGTACCCTTCCCACCTCAGCCACTGGCACGAACTGACGCATGGTTGATCTCTACAGCCCTATGGAGCACCCTTGATTGCAATATTGGCCTTGTGATTGCCTGCTTACCATCTCTGCGACCCGACCTTCGAAGCATGCGAGGCTCAGACTATCCATCCTACGCCAAGGCGACGACCATCACGCGGCCCTCGGAGGCTGGCTTCAAGGTGATCAACGAACCCTACCGGGGGCAGAATATTCGGACTGCGGGCTCTGTGGCTCCATCATCTAACTCGAATGGCTTCGACGATGACCCGTGGAATGGGAAGAAGAGCAACGCGAGCGACGTTGAGCTGGTGCAAATAAAGACAGAACTGAGATGATGGACGTTCTGGTGTACCTTCCAGTGCCCTTAGCACCTAATTTCTGCGCATTTACTGAATTATAGCGCACTTAAGACCTAAGCTCAGTGCACTCGCACTAACACGCAGCACAGGTGATCGCCTACCAGGAAATTCAAGCGTGACATGCGGGTGGTACGCTATGGCCCTGGCTCTTGGGATGGTCAGCGCCACCAAAGCTTCTTGATTGAGAAGAGAAACAAAGCATAACCAGCCCGGAGAGACACGAGTCAGGTAGATTAAAGAGGTGACAAAGCGGAACAATTGATGGCATCACAGCGAAGCGGGATCCGACTTCTCAGGGGGTGGCTTGTGGCGGGTCGATGGTCGCACATGAAGACGAGCGGCAATAGATGCTAAAAAGAGCAAAGACCACGATACGACTGCGCATATACCAACTACTTAGAGAACCCGAGGAACCTCACGGAACCAACACAAGCCTCTTCTCCTTGGCATCCTCCGATTCCCAGATCGACCCCACATCAGCTAGCGGTGCAGAGATGACCTCAAAGGGCGGCTTCATCTTGCTTATCAGGGCCAACAGCTCAGGCGTCTCCCGCTCTATCTCCTCCCTGCTGACGCTCCCCAGGCCAGACCCCATGATTCGGATTGGCTTGAGATTGATGAGGCGCGCCGGCAAGACGTGGTTCTCGCAGCCTGCCAGGCCGCCGACTTGGATGTACTGCAAGTTCTCGCCACGTTTAATCTCAGCTGCCTGGAGGAACTCGACGGCGGTAGGACCGCCCACGTAGTCAATTACAATGTCCACGGGCCCAACACTCGGAGGCAAAACAAGCGGGTTTGTCAAGGCGACGCGCTCGTCCAGGCCCTCGACGGTGGCGAGAGATTCCTCGCTGCGCGCCACCCCGATCACTCGGGCAGCACCCAGCGAGCGAGCCACGGATACCGCGATGCGGCCACTGGCACTCGTGGCGCCGATGATGGCGACAGTGCGGTCGACGCAGCCCCCGACAGCTCGCATTGCAGAGCTAACCAGCTGCTCGCCGCAGGATTGGCAAGGGCCGCTACGGTGACGGCGTCGGCGGCTGCGTCGAGCTTGACAAGCTGACTGCGATTGATGTTGACGCGCTCAGCAAGAAGCGGCGCGGGGGAAACGGTGATGAAGTAGCGTTCGTTTGTAGCCTCGTCCAGGCCGACGCCGTCGATGCTGGGATCATACGGCAGCGAGGCTTTGAAAGCGCTGGGGTGCTTGCCCGCCGCGCGGCCTCTGACTACTCGTGGGATGCCCACGGCGAGGACCTTGAGCTGTCGTTGGTTGGCTGAAGGCGCTGGAAGGTCTGGGACCGTGATGTACTCAGGTGGTGAGCCCCATGATGTGACGCGGGCGGCCTTCATTGCGAGAGATGGGTAATGGTGGAATGCTGCGCGTTGTTGAATCTGGTAGAGAGGCGGCGTGGAGATTTGCGTATAAGACCGGATATACTTGGAGAAGCTTTGTGTCGAGCTTGTGAGTCTCATGAGTGCTGTTTAGAAGCTGTATCCATTTGCCAAGACCCGTTCGTATTGCTGCTTTTGTAGTGATGCCACGGGCCGGCGATTGAAACTCCAAGTCCGCCGCGGGAGGTCGCATCGTGGTTCCTCATGGAATGGGCAGACGGTGAGACAAACGATATGCATGTTGTTTTTGTTTCTCATCTACAGATGCTACAATCATCGAGCCTTGCAACCTTGTCAAACCAATTGCTCGTTCGGCCGGACACGGCGCTTTCAGCAAAAGTGCGGACCCTGCCGGCGTGGGCTTTAGTTGCCGGTCCCGGGTGGAGTTGCTCATCGTGTCGTAGACGGAACGCGGACTCGGAGATATGAACTGGCTGCCGCTGCCGACAGGATGCATTGTATTATGTATAAATACCCATTTTATAGTCTATCAAGTTTTAAACCTTGCTTTTCGCTAAAGCCCAAACCCATCCGCTGATGCAAAGACTACGCAGCCGGAATCTCACGGGTCTCTGACGCGGGGTGACCACTGATCGTAGGGAGTCGTCGATGTGCAAGTGACACACTCGCGTCACCAAGTCGCCGCCATAGAGGAAAGTTGGGGAGGTATCGAGAAAAGACGGTCTTGAGACATGGTAATGAGGCGTAGATAATTCCGGACTAGGACTCGATGAGACTGCAGCTTCGTTAGCGACTGTCACAGATGCGTGGAGAATACCTGGATACCTCCATTTGACACTCTCGCCCCATCCGTAGATTACATCTGCCTCTCTGTCGACCATAATCGTAATGACGAGGCGGTAGATGCTCACCCCAGTGGCGCTTAAGGATATCAGAGTAGTAAAGGTCGAGGTGCTCTACGATCTTGGCTCATACTCACAATCCGCCGCCCATCGAAACAACGGCAATTCCAACCTTGCGAGCAAAGGGAACCTTCATAGGCCGTAGAAGTCAAAACGGAAGTAGCAAGATGGCGAAATCTGTTGCGACGTTGATGGCTGCACAGGTTATGTACACTCTGAAGAGCTGGTCGCAGGCGGCATTATTTTCGCAGTTCAGCGCAAAGGTGGCGACGACGTTGACCATGCTGTAGGCAATAACCACAAACAGGACGCCGTATGTAACCTTGCGATGTGGCATCAACAAAGAAGCGCAAGTAGAACATCAAGACGGAGGCTTTGATGAATAGAGCTGTGAGGTTATACAGTGGAACTCCCGCCCATTTTCCGATCTGCAACGCGGTTAGCTTTCGTGTCCCGGCGCTCTAATGCGCCCGCTATGCACGCACTGTTAGCAAAAGGGATATCCCTTCTGGCGTCATAGTGATGGTGTGATCCCCCGCACCAAGTCGTGCTCTTAACGCGAAACATTAGCGTCGTGATCTTCGGGGTGACTTCGGAACAGGCCATACCGACAGCAACAGCTACTGATTGCAAGACGGCAAAAGTCTGGCACAATCTAGTAATTGTATGCGTGAATTCATGTCCTAAACCTACATTCGCTATAACAGTGAGAGCTGTTCAGCGTTAGCAGTGGGAAAGGCCTAGAGTGGAGGTACTTACTATCATCGATATGCCATTTCTTGACAATGAATTTACTTGCCCACAGTCGCAACAATATGATAGGCACAGAAACGATGGGAAAGATCATAGCCAGGTAGAACACTGTGTCGCTGCGACCCCCGGTGTGCGAGAATAGGCCCACTGGTTCCCCCATCACCGCAGTTAGTTGTGGAGTCGCCAGAGGAGTCGCCGACGCTGAAATCTGCAAGCTGGTTGCGGCCGCCATCACGAGAGTATCGATGCCGTGAGCGATGCGAATTTCGCCCTGTCAGACAGACACTGGGTTGCTCGATTGTCGGCCGTGGGCGCTGCACCTATCGCGGCATCTCCATGCCGGTTTTTGGCCTCACAACTCCCCTCGGCATGACGATTGGGAGAGGGAAAGCGGTCGCCGGATGCTGAGGGGTTAAATTGCATCTAAATTATATTTAAGCTTGGGACCCCGGAGATCTGAATCAAGCGGCGTCAATAGACTTTCGACCCAAGTGTCTTGGTTGCATTTTGTGAGTGTGTCGAGGCCAACGCCACTAATGTTATTAAAAGTCTCCCTTGCAACAAAGATTGGCGAGTGTGCGCTGTGGACAGGACGCGACTGTACGGGTATAAAATACAAGTCGACCTGTTGGATCACGCAGCGCATCGCCGTCAATTATATTACGACCGCACAACCTTCCAGCGCCGTAACTACGCTCTGGTCTTTCGTGCATGCTACTCGCCATTGCTCGATTCGCCGCTAATCTCCACTCCCGCGCCATGGCGATGCCGTGGCGCGACGAGGGGCAATCCCAGTCCCCCGTCGTTTGACATTAATTGATCGAGAATGAGGATAAAGAAGCATCGACTTGCTATCTCAGTACGGTCTAACAGTCAACGTCGTGGATGAAAATGTAGAGGCGTCTGGGACCGTGGACAGCTCCGATCCGGAAGACCCGGACCCGGAAGACCCGGAAGTCCTGGCGTGGGAGGGCTACATGCCAATGTTTGAGGCCGTGCTCTAAACCGGCTAAGCTCTGGTTCAGAAGATGACACTGTGATGTGGTATCGTTGGTTGCTTGTTAGACGCACTGAAGGCGAAGGTGGAAAGATGAGCTGCAAGCTGTCAGTCATAATACCACTGAATTACTAAGTCAACAAAACAGCCTTCACTGCAACTACCAGACTAACCAAATCATCGTTCAAGGTAAGATCATAAATACGCGGAAACATCATGCTACTGTCGCTCTACCATTAGCTAGCTAGCTCTATGAGGATTAGTTTCGCAGCGTGCCCCCTTTCGTCGTGTTGCGTGGGGTCAGTTTGCCTCGGCTCGGTCCATCTCCGCAATTCATGAGCTGAGGCAATGAACAATAAATACTCACCCGCACCATTCCCACTATACGGTCGCTATTCCTGCTCACACGTACCCAGATTTCGCTACCGGACGTATCGCTCACAGCTGGCAACATGGCACGACGATTCGGCTTCTTCCAGTATATCCGACTCAAGATCGTCGCAACCTTCCTCCGCCTCATGGTCGGCCGGATTTCAGGCCCGCGAACCGCCAAGGATTTGGCTAGAGCTGTTTATCAGCGCGAGATTGTGTACATTCCATCGCGTGATCCAGGCCGATCCATCAAGGCTTGGCTCTATTCACCGCCCGACTCCACCGCGTCCCAGACCAAGAAACCGATCCTGATCAACTGGCACGGAAGCGGCTTTGTCTTCGCCAGCCTCGGCCAAGACGTTGCCTTCTGCAGCCATGTTGCGCGCGAGACCGGAGCAATGGTTCTTGATGCCGATTATCGCAAGGGCCCGGAGGACCCGTTCCCTGCAGCCGTCCACGATGTAGAGGACACGCTCAAATGGGTTGCAAGCCAGCCGGAGCAGTTTGACCTCGACCGCATCGCTGTTTCTGGATTCAGCGCCGGTGGAACTCTGGCGTTGGTTGCGGCTTCGAGTCTGAGAAGGCAGATGCCACAAATCCAAATACCGATTGTCGTTGCCATTTATCCTCCGACCAATCTAGCAGCTGATCCGACGTCAAAGACGGTTCCTAATCCTAAAAAGGCGATCCCTGCCAGCGTGGCTGCCATTTTCAACGAATGCTACTTGCCCGAAGCCGCCATGCGAGTCGAACCCCGAGTTTCTCCCCTGTTTGCAGATCGGGCAGCGTTCCCAGCCACAGTCGCCATTTTCACTTGCGAAGGTGATACACTGGCACCAGAGGGCATCGCTCTGGCAGAGAGGTTGGACGATGGGCAGCACAAGGTCATCAATATAAACCTCAAGGGTACTTATCATGCGTTCGATAAAGGGTGTGAGCCAGGGACAAATGAGTGGGAGCAGCGGGAATACATGCACAAGATTTCAGTTGAAAATCTCAAGGAGGCACTTGGCCTATAGTTTTCATAATTCTAGGACCTTCCGAGGTTAATACAATCGCCTAGTGATGTCTATCATCTACGGGTCAAGAGTTTCTTCTTTCTATAAATGACGTCCTTGATGAGGAAGATGCGATGATCTTATAAGGCGATAGTATAGTATGCTGCAAGACGACGCGGTTCAGAGTTTCGATCCAACATAAGCTAATAGCGCTATTGTATTTCCACCCCACGGAATATTAGTCTGCCGTGTACAGGATGCGGAGGGTATAAAACAAGCTTAACCTAATACGCAAACGTGCAAGGCCATTGCAACTCCTCCCAGCGCTGAAGATATATAGCTCCAGTCTACACCGGAATACCGGCAACAAGTTCCTCAGTAGTAACGCCACAGCCTAGCTAGCGCAGTAAGAGACCTACCCATACTCGGCCGTCGGGGCAATGTCACAGACCCGACGCCAGGTAACTCAACAAGAAGTCACTACGTGACATGCTAGCTAATGGAACTTAGGGGTGCAATAGGCTTCAACTGATGCGTCTTGTGACTGCAGCAACAAAAGGCAGATCCTCAGATAAATAGAGTGAATCTAGATCGCTGCAGCACTCTATCTGCGTCAGAGTGTTGCCAAATACGCTATAGATCTGGCCGTCGTAGACCAGAGCACCAGGGCTGATTATCCCTCGAATGATTGCTATCACAGCTCGAAGGTGCTGACCACCTGTTAATGCCGGCGCCGACTAGCTAAAGTTATGCGTGGATAGTACTATAATCTGTGCTGAATTCATCGGAATTGCACACCTGGCATTTAACTCGAACGAGTACCAAACTAAGAATCATTCACAGGTTGACCAACTTTTAGATGTCGATCGGCCTTGTTTTAGGCTCCCGGGACTTGGAAGACGGTGCGACGGGATTGCGCCAAGACCATTTCAGATGGCTCATCAAGCAGCATATAATCGCGCGAGCCTCTGGCCAATATTGTTCGTCGGGGTGCGTTCTCTCGTTCTCTCGTTGCTTGGCAGCTATTTCCTGGTCCGTCTCGGGAAATCAACAATGGTCTCCAAGCTGGCTACCTTAGCCTTCTCGGCCTTCGGCGTCCAGGCTGCAGCTCCGTGCAGACTCAGTTCAGCTATCTCTCTCACGACGACTCCTGCGCTTACTCCCACCTCTTCCGAATCACCGCTACAACTACCACCGAGTCTGCCAGTTCTACGACGACCACTACTGCCGCCTGTGTCCCGACCAACCTGGTTAACTAGCTTCGAGGATGATTTTACGTCCTGGAGTAACTCCCAAGGTGCCATCGGGTCACAGAATGGAGATAATGTTGCAGAGAATGAAGAGGAGTATATGATTACCAGACAGCGAGGTTTACTTTCCAATGCACCGGTGCCGTGGCTGTTGATGTCTTGGATAACATATCGGTATTTGATGCTAATACATACTTAGGATGAAGGAAATAATAATGGACTATAGAGGCTAAATGGGTCTTTAAGTTTTTCAATTAGGTACACTCAGACTTTTATGCATATTTTAATTTAATTCGGGGTTTTATAGTTTCCATATAAACATAATTCATCTCCTCGCAACCGTACACGACGCCCTCGTCAAAGGTCAGAAAGGTCCACAAATAGGGCAGCGCATACGTATCTGCCGCAAGGATAACTAGGTCGATTACTTCGAGTCATAGTTCTACGCAGAAATCTTATTGACATCGGTGGGCCACAACTACTAGTTGGCCAAATTGAAGATGACCTCACACATTCGCTTTCTAGCCGTAGATACCGATGTAGAATTCGAGACAGAAGAAACGAGACGATGATGATTTCATTTCACTTTGTATTTCATTTACTTAATCTCTCAAACTCTGCTTGACATATGCATGAGTCCTGCTCTAGTAGTCCATAGAGTCGTGGCGGCGAGATTGGTTGCTGCATCAATTAGAACTATCCTTTTTGTTTTCCGGTGCTGTCACTTACGGGTCGTACTGGTCGTCTTTGACCGTACTGCTGGTCGTACAATTGCTCGGCCTGCCTCTTGGCGTGGTGCTTGGCCTTCTCCTTGTCGACAAAGTCGAGTCCCTTGGTCTCGAACAGCTTGTCGACTTCGGCACCAGCAAGGCCAGCAAGGACCTCCTTGGCAAAGCCGTGGTTGACAGTCTCGCCTGGATGTGTTAATGAAGGTAAGGGGAAAGATGGAGTACAAGCTAACCCTTCTTGCGCTGGCTGTCCTCGAACAGCTTCATGGCCTCAAAGGCGGCACCACCACCGACGAGCTCATGGGTGAAGTGGCTCTGGTGCTCGCCGTTGTACACCTCGTCGCGCTGCTCACGGCCCTCGTCTGCAATGTGTGAGATTCAATTCTAGAGCCAAGAGAGGGGTATGCTAACCGAATCCGAACATGTTGATGAGTGAATAAAGTGTTGATTGGGAGTATTGGGTGATTGTGGATGGAGAGTTTTGAAGCGGGAGTATCGGTTGCGCTTATATAGCCAGTCTACCCCTCACTTTCCCCTGTGAGTTGAACCTAATGCGGCTCCATCGAATTACTTTCAGCTTGCATGTGCAGTGCTGGAAGGCGTCGACGAAACAGAGGCATGATACGACTACGTCATATGTGGCTCGTCACTCCATCCGGCGTTAATGCAGCTGTTGTTATTTTAATACACTCCGCGTGCTTCACAAGCAATTATTGCCCCTCAATATCACCATCCTTCGTCATCCCAAGTATCAGAATGGCCGCTCTCCCTGAACATCGCAAACACGCTGCGACTGAAGCAGGCGGAGTTCCGGAAGAGCAGCGCCGTGTCTGACCAATGACTTCGCCGTCCGATCGTCAATCCGGAATCTCGGCACGTCTCCACCCAACCGGCTGATGTCCGAGACGCTAGCGGATGGAGACTTACGCGCAATGAGAGCTGAGGCGACCGACTACGCGCTGCCGAGATTCCGACTGAAGCATTGCGAAGCTGGATTGAGCAACCCCTCAATGCGCCGCGCGGGGTTACCGCCATGGCCACTAGATATGCACACGGGGAGGCAGTATACTAGATGCTCGCCTCCTGCATGGAGCATTCCGATTCTGGGTCGAGATTGAGCCACAGTGGCGTCTACACCATCTTTAGTTCACCAGTGGACACTGACGTACGTCAGCCTCGATTTAGTTCAACAAGGCCCGCCAATTACAGAGACACGGCTTCAAAGCAGCAGACAAGAAGAGCTATGTTCAACGCTCACCGCCATTATGGGATATTCAGGGAGGAAATTCTGGTGACATTTTGAATCAATACCGGATCCTCCATTTCATACCCCTTGACGCGACTATTCCTGCTTCCAGCCCAGCTCCAGCAGCTCCTTCACCGTCCAAGCCTTGATATCCGGGAAGACTTCGTTGAGCGTCCCCTTCGGGGGCTTCAACTGGAACATTCCCTGCTCGAACCATATCCCGAAAACAGAAAAGATTGACTGAATCTGCTCCCTGGTCATGTGCGCGTACAGCGGAGGGTGAGAGGGAAGCTCCGTCACCTTTCCAGTTCGGAGAAGTTCGAGAGAGTCGTAGCTGACCTTGAATTTCGTGCCTAATGCCGAGATTTGTCAGCCAAGCCCTTTGTACAAGCGTACCGAGCACTCACCCTTGACCTCTTCTGCGATCCGCACGAACTCATTCCACGTCACAGTGTCGCCAATGACATAGCTCTCCCGGTCCCATTTTGGGAGTTCCAGGCTGGCTGCGACGAAGTTGGCAACGTCGCGGGTGTGTGTGAATGTCACCGGCACATCGCCAGAGCCTGGAATTGCAGCCACGTTGTGCTCAACGTCGACGGCGATGATGTTGGGCAGCTGATTCGTCTTTACGCGCGGGTGGCCCCAAAAGTCGAGAAAGTATCCGACGTAGAAGAGCGTGTACTCAAGCGTGCTTACCTGGAGCTCTTCCAGGGCTTCAAGCTTGGCTCGGCCAATCTCAAAGTCCCTAGGCTGGCTGTGTTTCACGAGATTAATACCGAATTCTGATCTCACTGAGAATCCGGCCTAGGATTGAGAGAGAGAAGGGAGAGGATTATTCAACTGACTCCATCGTGTATGGAATTCCCCAAATGCTTGGGATGAACCGCCTGGTGTATTGGGATGCCTCGGAGGCCCGAACGAGGTTGACTTGTGGTAAGCCAGTGGTTGTGAGAAAGAGGGTCGATATGACCGTGTCAATCTTATTGTCGACGAGGACCTTGGTCAAGGCCTCGACGTTGTCGTAGTCGACTGCAATGACCTCACAGCCGCTCTCATACAGTGGGGAGTGAGACCTTCATAGAGGCCGGCATATCGAACAGCCCTGTCGGCGTGCCTTGGCAATGCCTTTCTAATCATTCCGTCGGAGAATAATATCGCCTGATTTCTCATAAAACACAGAGGAGTATGGTAAATTTCCCCGACCAGCACTTTGACTCGGCTAGACCAAGCTCCGGCATGCTGGACGATCCTTGCTGCTCTGGTTGCGCTCCTTCGATTTGGGGGATTGAAGAAATAAGGAGAATGATTTAAGACATGAAGACAGCCGATTTTTACAAGATGCATTCTGCACACATTCATTCTAGACTTCCATACTCAACACCATCTAGAAACTAAAATGGTTAACGTTGCAATCGCTGGTGGCACAGGTGGTGTCGGTCGCGCCATCGTCGAAGCCATTAAAAATGACCCGAGACACACTGCCATCGTGTTATCCCGCAAGGTATTACATTACATTCCCATAACGATTCTACCCCAACAAACTAAATCCATATGTAGTCCACGGGGTCAGAGGATCTCGGAATGCCAATCGTCGAGGTTGACTATGAAAGCGTCGACAGCCTCACTGAGGTCTTGGAAAAGCACAAGATCAACACAGTAATCTCTACCCTCGCCCCCACATCCATGGTGTAGGAGAGGCCCAGCTCAAACTCATCAGGGCGGCCGATAAGTCGTCGGTCACGAAGCGTTTCGTGACCAGTTCGTGGGCCGTCCGAGCTGCCGAGCAGTGAGTAGCACCTGGCCCTAATGGTGAATAGGGAAGCATAGGCTAACTCAGCATCAAGCTACGTCAAGATGCTGCCCCATGGATACCAGCATGTGGCCGCCTACGCAGAACTCGAGAAGACCGGCCTGGAGTGGACGGCCTTCAACATCGGATGGTTCTTGGAGTACTTCGGCATGCCGCACGTCAAGACGTACATCCAGCAAACTACTTTCGTAGTCGACATGGCTGGCAAGAGTGCTTCGATTCCGGGTGATGGCAAGCAGATGATGACCTTCACCTACTCTCTTGATGTCGCCAAGTTTGTCGTCGCAGCCCTCGACCTACCGAAATGGGACCGGGACACTATTGTCATCGGAGACAAGATGACCTGGGAGGACTTTGTGAAGCTCGCCGAAGAGGCTCGAGGTATGGTCGCCGACTTGCTTCTAATTTTATTGAATTGTCAAGTGAAGAAGATACATTGACACGTACGCGACCGCAGGCGAAAAGTTCACCGTCACGTACGACAGCGTGGAGAAGCTGAAGAGTGGCGAAATCACCGAACTGCCGGGCCAGGTCGCTGCTTACTCGTATTTCCCCAAGGAGTGGGTGCAGGGGCTGTTCTCGGTCTTTGGATACTGGGTCACGGAGAGCGTCTTTGATTTCCCCGATGAAAAGGCCCTGAACAAGAAGTTCCCAGGCATCAAGGTCACGACTGTGAAGGAGATGCTGAACCAGTCTTGGAAGGGAAAATAGGAGAGTAGTTCCGAGTAGAGCTCAGCCGAAGATTGGCGTATATAGTTCAACTATCATCTGAATGGATCCTTTTGGTTATTCTAGTAGTGTAACATGAATGATTAAACACATTTCTCAAAGTCCAGCTACTCGCATACCGCAACGAACTCTCTGACAATCACGACGCTAACTGTGTCGGCTAGTTTCCGACCTTGATAAGGATTTTGCCTGCTGCGCGCTTCGACGCTAGTTTCTCATATGCCTAGATATCGTTAGCTCTGCTGCATTTCTACGAAGAAGTAGACGAGACGGGAAGAGTAAACTTGCCTCTATCGCATTATCCATGTTGAAAGTCGAGTCGATGGTAACCTCCTTAATCCACCCCTTATCAACCCAGCCCGCAACCTCCTTTGCACCAGTGCCAGATGGTGCGTTCATGACGTGCAAGTAGGTTCGTTTCGTACCCCCAAGCATGACTGGAAGCATTTTAAATTTGATGCTGGTCAGCAGACCGCCGGCGAAGCAGACGAATTTGCCGTCTGGCTTAAGGTACCCGGGACATTTCTTGTAGAGGGTCTCATCTCCGATGCAGTCAATAATAGTGTCGAAGGGGGCATCTTTGTAGACCGTAAGTAGGTGATCGTATAGTGACTTGTGGGCGGTGTAGTCGATGACCTAAGGGGACAGATTCATCAGTAAGTCTTCTTCCGGCGATGTGCCGCTGCTGGGAGTAAGTCAGATATCGGTACCTCTTCAGCACCAAGCCGCCGGACCATGGCCTCATTCTTGCCAGAACAGATCGCGGTGACATGAACGCCAGTTGATCGAAGCACCTGCACTAGAACGCTGCCCACACCGCCGCTAGCACCCTTCACCAAGACCCTGTCCCCCTTGCGGAACTCGGTGGCACGCATCACGATGGCGGTCGTCTGCCCGGGAACTCCCACGAGCGCGGCTGCGGCGCCGTCTTCCAGGGTCAGTGGCTTCTCTACAACCATGTGCGCCGGCAGGACGACATATTCGGCCAGCGTACCACCGCCGGAGAGGATCTGCATCGTGGGAATGGTGCCACAGACGGTCATACCCACGCGCACATTGGAAAGGGAGGGTATAGACGGCCCGGTCTGGACGACCTGGCCAACAAAGTCCGCCCCGGGAATAGCATTTCCCATGAACGGCCTTGGCATGCGCATCATAACGAGGTCAAGAGGGTTCAGGGCGACGTGTGAGATTTTGACCATGATATCTCCGCCCTTGGGAAGTGCTGGGTGGGCCAGTCGGGTTTCAACTCGAGGACATCCTTGGGTTGGCCAGTTCGCTTGATGACCCAAGCCTTCATAGTCTTTGGCAGTGGTGCCATTTCTTTGCTTGCGCGGTTTGCCGTTGGATGGTGGAAGAGTGGAGGATGAAAGCGAAGGATGAAGAGTCAAGGTGAAGAGTGAAGTTCCCTCCAACAGAAAAGACGAACGACCGAGCAGTCCTTTTAAGGCGGCTGCCAGGCTATATTTCGTTGAGAAATAATTGCTAGGTCGACAAGATATGTAAGCCGTGAAGGAAGCGAGAGGCCATCCAGTTGACTTATTACACAGCAGCTCAAATCGAGTTTACGCATCCGCCTCTCCATTTCCTAAAAGGGCAACGCCATTTGCATCCGCCTGTCCATGGCCCAGAAGGGGAATCCCATCCACCCTCTGGATTAGCAAGCAGAAATTGTCCAATCAGCGTCTGTAAATTAGCCACTAGCTCGTATCTGAGGTGGATCTGTATTCCTATTTTGCGGCTGAGGCGGATGCGGATTCCCAATTCTTATCTCGCAAGTGTTCCTGTCTGCAAACTGTAGACCAGGTCGCACGCTCTAAACTCACCCCAATTGACTTGTAAATCTATCTCATGGCCGGAGGAGGCTTCAAAGATACCCCCGTTCTTCGCAGAGGGGATACTCAAAAGCAGCATGTGATCCGACACACACGAACACGTACCGGATGCGAGCGGTGCCGCGCGAGACGTCGCAAATGTGAGCTTCGCACACAATTACGAGAAACCCGACACCCCAGTGCCATGACTCTAGCTAATACACAGAGGGCTATTCAGGCGATGAGAACAAACCGCAATGCGGGCGCTGTTCCGGCGCCGGGGTCGAGTGCCAGTACCTGACTCGGCTGTCGTTTCTTGAGAGGAACTCCCAAACGCTGGCAACGACCTCGGAAAGCCCATGTACTCTACTGTGCAGGTAATCACTACCCTACGTCTCGCCCCCGAGACATGCTGTCGTCTTGCTTACTAATATCGCTGCCCGGGATTCAGTTCGTTGACGATCAAGCGTCAGCTAGTGACCTGGTTCCGACTCGTACTTCTCCTGCCCTCGGTTTCCTACAGCCGAGGCAGATCGCTGATGAGGGAAATGGAATCGTCAACGGTTTGATCTCATTCGGCCACCTAGCTAGAGGAGAGCAACCAGGCGAGTCCTCCCAGGAACCAATCTTCGGGCATGAGGAGTCATTCCTTGGGGCCTCAAACAACCCAGCCAGCTCAGATATAACTCAGTCGTGGGCTCCAACGCCAAGACCCTCAATGACAAGTCACACAATCTACCTCCTGAAGCACTATGAGAGTCACGTCTCCCCCTGGGTGAGCTCCTCTCCCTTTCACCTAGCCTTCCATCTTAGCCCCGCCTTGCTGACTTCGATACACAGTTAGACATCTATGACCTGAGTCGGACCTTCGGCTTGCTAGTCCCCCAGCTAGCCATGGCTTCGCCGCCCGTGCTAGACGCAGTTCTGCAACTGTCCGTCGTTTCCTCCGGGTCCAGGCCGAATGAGGTAGCCCAACGGAGCATCGGCTCCGTCCTTCTGCAACACGCGTCCCTCTCTCCCAGCGAAATACCATCCTTCATGGCCCTCCAGCTGTTACTTAGCTTCGTGCTCTCGATAATCCGGAGCTTCGTCGAGGCCGTTCCGGACGCCTGGGAGCCCATATTCGTGGGAGGGGGGGCTCAACCGGAATTTTCCATCTACCATTTCACAGACACGAGCCACCAGAGGATGTGGTACGGCACCGTCGCTTTAATGTCAAGACTAGGTATGTTGTCTCCTCTTCCCACTTTCTCGCCGATACCAGCCTGTGCTTTACCTCACTCTCTCCTCATTTGGGTACGTGTTCGATGACTGACCACGATATCGTGATTAAGAAATCGCCTATTGCCTGATGCACGAAGTCGCTCCGACCTGGGCGCCTGAAGTCCTCCGCGATATCGTATTGAAGTCATCCGGGGGCGATGACTTCCAGATGGTTCTGAACACATCTCTCCACTGCCTTTCCCTACTAGGAGAGGTCATGGGCCTATGCTTCGAGCCCTTTGAACACAACACTATTACCCAGGCCGCAGAACCAGCGCGTCCTCGTGGGTCCCTCCTTGACAGATGGAAAGCCGTCCTCGCTGAGCTGCAGGGGTGGTACGAGGGTCGCCCTCCCGAACTTCGGTCTCTGGCCGAGCTTGAAAACCAAGAGACTGTATTCCCAACCGTGCTATTTACCAGCAGCTCCGGCATGTCCGCCAATGTCATCTACCACATGGCCATGCACCTCCTATTGAGTCATAAGCCACGAGCCACGTCGCACCACGCCCACGAGGTGGATCAGAATCAGGTCGAAGCCTCAAACACATCACCTCTTTGGCACTCACGACGAGTTTGCGGCATTGCGTTGACTGGCAAGGAGCAGTACGCGCAGTGCTGGGACCCGTGTATGATCGCGGCCTTCTTCTGTGCAGCACGGCGTATGACACACCAGACCCAGCAAAGGGAGTTGCTCGCATGCTTAGAAAATGTCAAAACAGCAGGATGGCGCGTTGATAAACTCATTCACAAGCTACGTAGAGAATGGGGCGCATGAAGTTGTTGATAATAATGTATAGATTAATGGTACACTTGTCCACGCTACAGTGGCGGTACATGTCTAATTTGACTCCTTCGGTGAATATTAAATGTCTGTTGCCGGAGGTGTTGGGGCGTGGTATATTAGAGGACATTCCCGGACCACTTTGCGCCAGGGAACTGGCTCTTAATACCCTTCTCAAAACTCTTTCCCCCAACAGTCATGTCGTTGAACGCCGGGCATCCGAGGTTCAAGATGGATGCCCCAAGAGCGTCCGTGATGAGCTCGAGGGGTACCTGGATGATGGAGAAGAGGGTAGACAAGGAATTCGGTGACACGGTCTTGACGATCTCGAAGACGAAGCACAGCAGATTGTTGCTCTGTAGAAGCTTCGTCAGGTTCAACACTCCACCGGTCACGTCGCTCGGGTCGACGCCGACATAGGTGTTGACTGCTCCCAGGTTACCACCGATGCTGAAATATGTTAGTTATTGTTTCGCTGCTCTACAGTACCACACATCAACATACCTTCCGAGCTCAGGGTACTCGGCAATGAAGGCAAGGATGTCGAGGTTGAGCTGGACCAAGCCGTAGTCGACGGGAGTGCGATACCAGTTCTCCGGGATCCTCTCCCAGCCTCGTTTGTAGGTGAGCTTGCCCTCTTCACCTTGGACAGCAAAGAAGCTCTTCAGGGTTGCCTTGTCTGTAATATGTCAGCATTGAAACCCTTCCACTACTGGGGTTACTTACTCAAGAGACCGGCGGGGTTTTCGGCAGAGTGGTTGGCAAACATGCGGCAAGCGAAGAGGTAACCTGCATTTCGAGCCACCATGCCAGTGAACGGTCCGTAGTAAAAGTTCGGATTGGTCGCTACACTCTCATGGAAGCGAGTCCCAGCCCGCTTTGTGAAGAGCTCAAAGTTGTAGTCACCCTCGCCAGACGACATGTCGTAAAGAGACTGGAATTGCTCCATGACCATGGTGGAGGCATCTCCGGTCATGTAGAGGTCGGCGCGGGTGTTGGATGAGTCTCCCTCAATGATGTTGTGCGAGCCATTGAGACCTCTTGGTGTACCTACAAGTCCAAGGACATTTCCCAGAATGTTCTGAGCGCCGCTGGCGGTATCTCCAATGGAGAAACCTGGGTTGAGGGACAGAGGATTCCCCACGAAGACGGTGCCCATCACGGCCAAGATAGTTGCGAGTTCCAATCCCATTCCGAGGACTTTGTTGATGGCCCCCGTAACCTCAGTCAGGCTCGTCACACCCTTCCGGCTGATGTACCCATGGTTCGCCAGGGCATTCAGGCCAGGGCAGGGTCCTCGCTGAGCACCATTCTTGAACTCCGGCGCAATGAACTTGTGGTCGCCGGTGACCTCGATCGGAGTGGTCAACGGGTCGAAGAGGACCCTCTTGTCGTGCGATTCCTGGACAACCCCGGCGAGAGCTACCGACAGTCGCGCAGCTACATCGTCGGTGATGGGGCCGTGGGAATGGGCTGGGAAGCCAAGCACGCCACTTCCGAGGCAGGGCAGAATAGACAACAGATGGCACCACTTCATGGTGTCGCGACAAGCAAAGGAGTGTAAGAAGTGAATATGGTAGTATTTGAAAGAGCGACGTTGGAGACTGGTGCCATCTGCAATGCGCCGCAATCCTCGGAAACAGTGTCAGATTGGAATTGAAACAATTTTATTGGGGTATAGAGAATGCTTTAAGGTGGGCGGTAACAACTACCCCGTTGAGCCACGCATGAGATCGCGTATCCCTTTCGAGAAGAGCTGAAACAACGCCCTAGGGTTCGTCTAACCCGTAATTGAAGGGAGATGATGCCTCAGCGGGAGGAGAAGCGGGCTCCGAGGGTGTAGATAGCCACAAGGTGGATTCTAGGAGGGGAGATCCACAGCTCGCAATAACGATGACATCCGCGAGCCCGTTTACTGGGCCCTGAACGTCATAAAATGGAAGAGCAGCGCGCAAGGCAACGATCGGCGATAGAGATGATTGTCAATGGCACCATATCTGGCTGGCCTTATGGGCATCGTACCATTTCTGGCTGGCCCTATGAGCATCGCAATGTCATGGGACCAGTCTGTGCGTGTTAGCATCGGGGCGGCCAGGAGCACCGTCGTGCTTATCTTGTTCATATCTAGCTGGTTTCAGAGGCGAGTCTGTGTGTGTAAACGACACTAAAATGTTATCAACGTGGTAGCTCCAGACTACCCCGGAAGCCTTAAACTTCCGTGGACAACTGGCCGTGATCGGCATCGATCGGCGTTTACATAATTACACCGATGAACTACTTTGACGACGTAGTATCGCTTAGAGCTTGACGTGATTCAATGTCCAGGACAGCCCTGCGAGCTGTTCGAAGCCTTACGGAGCAGACTATCCGACGATTAACCTTCAGCCCGTAAACTGGAGGGCAGACTAACCGCACGGATCAAGACGCTAATGTTGACGATGCTGCCCAATGTGAATAGCTTCTCTAGTCTCGTGCTGAGCGGCCGGTGCGTCGCGAGTCATCGTTGTTCCTGCTTCTCCATGCCGACAGCCGTGTATCTTGGTACAACCCCTGCGTGTCATGAAGTGAAGATTCTCCATCCAACCCGGTACCATGGCTCATACTGACTGCATAGTATATACCCCTTTGAGTGCCGTAAGACGACACCTGGGTCGCGAGACCCACATAATCCCGGTTAGGTGCGATTGACGCAGAAGAACCTGTGGTAAGAGCAATTATAGTGTGATTCTGAGGTATCCGATGTAGATCTTCGTAGCGCTGGCAATCGACGGAACTTCTGCTACCACCTGTTTTAGGTGAGCTCTGAAGTGCCTCTCATAGTCTACCTTTTAACTGGTGGGACTCCCTGTTCGATACCTAAGTGTCGCCTTACGGCACTCAAAGGGATAATCTGCCGTCAGGGTCGAATCCTTGCGAGCCCCTTCGCCGGTTCTCGCAGTGCAACATTGCCTTGAGGGAGCCCACACATAACAAGGCTCCTATGGTTTGCGTCGTAAAAACGCTAATCATCCCTTCCACATGAGTCGACTCCACCAAGGCTGGCTGCCAGGCTGGGACCCCAGCATACATCCCAGTCTGTCTCTTGGCGCTGAAACCGCTAGCATGGTTCCCTTGGATGGCTTCGCTTTTAGCGCACTTGGCCATGATTTCAACAGGCAAAGGCCTGCAAGGTTCCATTCTTTCAAGGCATATCCACCTCGACGAACAGCGCGGCTGCGCTGTTATGGATACTGCGGCGACCTCTATCGCCAATTACCTCCCTGGCCTGTCTCTATCGCCGGCGAAACGGGGAACCCAAGGCAATACACCCGGACCCGGCATGGGAGGCCCGGGCATCGCGTTAGTTACGTAGCGCTTCGGCAGATGTGCCTGAATCCTTTTTCCCACGCGGCATTAAGCAACTTGAATAGTTATTCACGTTCGTTTTGTATTCAACGGTGTCGTTCTTTTCTTTGTCCCTTTTCCCTTCTCTCGCGTCTCCGGCTGCTGTGCCTCTTTCAGCATCCCCAAGGAACCATGAGGCTCTTCGCTTTCGCATCGTTGATTCTGGCCGTGGCCCAGGTCGGTGTGTGGGCTGCTGCCAACACCACCACCGAGACCCCCCCCTTGTGCGGCGTAAGTTCCTCTTCTGGCCATGCGGGATGATCTTTGTGTTCACAATCGACTAGGTCAATTGCATTCAGCAGGAGACGTTGAAGTCGACCTGTTCGCCGACCAACGCTACTTGTATCTGCACGAATGTCGAATTGAACGAGCAGATTTCACTATGTGTGACTGCCAACTGCACCGTCCGGGAGGCGCTGCGTATGTTCTCCACGACTGTCGTTGTGATTTCGCTAACAACGCGTTGAAGTGGTTCAGAGCTACTCCAAGCACGCGTGCGGCGCACCATCTAGAGACCGATCGACCTTGGTATGGGTTGTAGGCGTCGTATTTCTTGTCCTTGGACTCGTATCTTTTGCCTTCAGAGTCATGGCCAGGTTCTTCTTGGGTACTCATACCTGGGGTCCTGACGACTGGGTCATGCTTCTTGCAGTGGTATGTCGACTTTACGCGTACGGGTTGAACTGCGAGCTGACTTTCGTGAACAGGCTATGATGGTACCGCTGAATGCGATCTCTTTCCCTAGTATGTGTCCTTGATCCTCACTTGTCTGTGCAAACACTTACCGGTTGTCTAGTTTCCAGAATGCTGGGCAAAGATATCTGGAATCTCCATCCAGATGACGTTACGGATTTCCTTTACGTGAGTCTTCTACCTATTGTCTCTGAAATTGCGGGACTGAACAGGGAATACAGCTATTCTTTTGGGATGAGCTTCTCTACCTGGGGGCCCTGCCAGTGACGAAAATCTCCATCTTGGGGCTTTTCTACCTCAAGATCTTCCCCAGCAGAGAGATCAGAATCGCCTGTTGGGTTCTCATCGGCCTCAATGTCGGATACTTCATCGCTTTTGAGCTCGTGTCAATCTTCCAATGCAGCCCCATAGAAGGTGCTTGGAGGGCTTGGGACAAGGAGTTTCCGGCCAAATGCAACAACATTAACATGCAAGGTTGGATGGCTGCTGTTTTCAACATCGTGTTGGACTTGGGCACCCTTGTCCTGCCGCTCAGAGAGCTGATTAGGCTCAACCTGTCTGTAAGAAAGAAGGTCCAGATCATGGCAATGTTCAGTGTTGGATTCTTGTATGTTCCCGCTTCTGGGTTTCCCTGTTTGCCAATCTGCTAATGCCTTGTCAGTGTCACCATCGTCAGTGTTGTTCGACTGCGCTCGTTGGCCAGCTACGCTACAACCCACAATGTTACGCGTACGTGGACTTCCCAACTAATGCTAGCATGATTCTTTATACTAACATACCATCAGAGGATTATGTCGAAGTTGGGTACTGGAGCACCATCGAAGTACCAGTGGCCATTATTTGCGCATGCATGCCCTCCATTCGCTCTCTCTTCAGTCAGATCTTTCCCAAGGTGTTCGGCAGCACACAAAGGAGCATGCCACCTTATGCCAATCTTTCGAACCAGTCGAAACCGATATCAAACTCCCAGAAAACGCCGTCTAAGGTTGAATCCCAGCCAGCCATTCGGGTCAAAACAGAATTCTCCGTGAGGTCAAGCGACCACGACGACTCATCCATTGTCGAACTCACGAACATGTCACACGAACGACACCACTCTTCCCAAGGGAGACCCACGACTCCGCGCGAGCCAGTATAATCATACGATGCCCGACTAATAGTCCATTCCCTTATTTCTTAATTTTCCGCGATAGACATAGAGTGAGCCAATCCAACCAAACAAATTTTCAAACCGTCGCTATCGAGATGCCGTTTCTCACCGTGTATTCTTCGGGGTCCGCAATGCCCGTATGAAAAGTGGCGACCCTGTTAGCATCCTACACTTGCTCAATCAAAGCCAAGATCGTCCGGGGAACCTCATCGCCCAACCTTGCGCTTGAAACCGTCCCCACATTGCTAATTAGTTCATGCGTGCAGTGGAGACTGGTCGATTGCAGTTAGTAGAAGCATGGGGAGTAACCATGAATAGTAACCGTGCGTAAGGCTAGCAAGGGCATTGCCAGGTTCTCCTTACCATCGTGGCAATGTCAATCTTCAGCAATCCCGGGGTGTTCTAGTCTCTGCATCTCTTCTCTCCTCGTTTAACAAAGGCTTCGCTAATCCCTGTACCCACTACCGTTTCATACCCGTCCAGCCCCTCGGGGCCGCATTGTCCCAGAAGCTAATAAGTTCGTGAATGCTTGTCTTTCTTACTGTTATCATTATGATCGTCTGCGCCGAAACAGGACTGACAAGTGAGTCTGCAGCATCCCAATTCAGCAACATGCGACCCAACCTCGCCATATCGTCCTAAAGGTCGCTCTGCGGAAGCTAACTCTACCGGGCCGATCATTTCCAGAAATCAAGCATCACGGGATAACTGCCGTGTTGATCGCTTTGCCTCTACAACGGGACTAAAGCCGATACTCCGCCACTAGATCCGATAAAATGAGCCAAGACGCGAGTCGCGGAACGTTGGATGACCATTCATTGGGAATGAGACTCCGTACACACACACACACACACACCAGGGTCCGCGATCGCCTCACCTAGTAACTAGAGCGAGATTAGTACAGTTTCCAGCCTGCTAGACCCCTGCCTAATCAATTGTTCGCTACTGAAGCGCAACCCCTTCATCGAAATGTCAGCGTCTTCTGCTCACAGACGCGCCCAATGCATCGGCGAATACGTAGTCTAACTCGTACTACCGGCTATGTAGGCATTCACACAATGCCAGAACACACCACCTTATTCTTCTTTGCCCTAGCGCGCCTAATAGTCGCCCCTTAAAGAACACGCTGACCGCCAAGCTTAGCTAACAGTTTCTGGCTACAAGCTCGCCACTCTCTTTATTCTTCACTTCGCCTCGCCCAGACGTACCTTTTCACTGAGGTCGTCTAAGCCTTCGACCGCCAGTTTGGTAATTTCGACTTGATATTTTGAGATCTCTTTGATCCCTTTGAGGCGCTGGCCACTCTTCTCTCCTTCTACGACTGAAACCATTCCACGGCCAAAATGCGTGCCTCAATCGCCTTCACACTCGTTTCGCTCCTAGCCGACTCGGCTACGTCCATGTAGGTGCCATCGCAATCCGAAAGCAGAAATACGAAACCAACTAGTAGACAGTGCCGTTCCTTGGAAGACAGCCACACAGCAACCTCGCCATGACCCATTCATCGGCAAGCGCGACACCTTGGACGACTACGAGTATGTCGTCGTAGGATCTGGCCCAGGCGGAGGTCCCGTTGCCGCCAACCTCGCCATCGCTGGCTACAAGGTCTTGCTGATCGATGCCGGCGGTGACTCTGGTGATAGTTTGACTGAAACGCTTCCGGCGCTGCATCTCATGTCCACCGAGTTTGAGGATACCAGATGGAACTATTTCGTCAACCACTACTCCGACCTCGAGCAACAGAAGAAGGACTCCAAGATGACTTATGAGAAGTCGGACGGCAGCTTTTATGTTGGTCTTGAGCCACCCTCTGGTGCCAAACCTCTTGGCGTCTGGTATCCTCGTACTGGTACACTGGGCGGATGCACTCGTCACAACGCACTCATCTCCATCTATGCTCACGACAGTGACTGGAGCAGCATTGCTACCCTCACTGGCGATGACTCGTGGAGCCCGACTAACATGAGATCGTACTTCAAGAAACTGGAGAACAACATGTATCTGCCCAGCAGCATTGTCGGCCACGGCTATAGCGGATGGCTTGGCTTGTCGCTTACAAGCCTCTCCCTAGTTGTGGAAGACCAGAAGCTGCTGTCTATGATCATTTCTGCTGCTACCGCTATGGGAAAGAGTCTCTTGGGCTTGTTGTTGAACACAGTTGTCGGACTTGGTCAGGTCCTGCTCCGTGATATCAATGCCCCTGGTCAAGCTAGCAAGACTGGTCTGTACCAAGTCCCGCTGGCAATGGTTGATAATGTCCGCGGCGGCCACAGAGATTTCATTCTGAACACTGCCAACGCTGTTAACTCGGATGGTTCGCGCAAATACCATCTTGATATCAAGCTCGACACTTTAGTAAGCACCTCGTGAATGGATTTGATTACCTACCCAGTGCTTACATTACCACAGGTCACCAACATCCGGCTCGACAAGACTGGATCCAAGCCTCGGGCCACCGGTGTCGACTTCTTAGAAGGGTCAAGCTTATACCGTGCTGACCCCCGTTCTGGATCGGCCAAGGCCACCGGGTCGGGCAGCGTTGACGCCAGTCGCGAAATCATCATCGCAGCTGGCGCTTTCAATACACCCCAGCTGCTTAAGCTCAGTGGCATTGGCCCCAAGGAGGAGCTCGAGTCGTTTGATATCCCTGTTCTCGTCGACCTTCCTGGTGTCGGAACCAACATGCAGGATCGTTACGAGGCCACTGTTATCGGCAAGACCACCAGCGACTTCGTTATCACCTCCAAATGCACCTTCCTGGAGACGATGCCCGATCCTTGCTTAGAGCAGTATCAGAGTGGAATCGACCCCATCACCAAAGGTGTCTATGGTACAAACGGTATCGACATTGCCGTCGTCCTCAAGTCTTCCGTTGCCGAGAAGGAGCCCGACTTGCTTATCTCTGGCGCTCCGGCCAAGTTCAAGGGGTACTTCCCCGGCTATTCCACTGACTCCCTCGCCGATGCCAGGCATTGGGCTTGGATTATCCTCAAGGCGCACAGTCGAAACAACGCCGGAACCGTCACACTAAAGTCAACCGATCCGAGGGATATGCCCTTCATCAACTTCAACTATTACAACACCGGTGTCAACAGCAACGGAGAAGGCGACAAGGATCTCCAGGCCACTTATGAAGGCTTCCAGTTTGCTCGACAAGCCTTTGCCGATATGATCCCTCTTGACGGCAGCTTCCCTGAGGTCTGGCCCGGCAAGAATGTGTCGACCAAGGCAGATGCCAAGCAATTCATCAAGGACGAGGCCTGGGGTCACCACGCCTCATGCACGTGTCCCATTGGCCCTGATAGCGACCCGATGGCTGTTCTTGACTCCAACTTCCAGGTCCGCGGCACTGAAGGCTTGAGAGTTGTCGATGCCAGCGTGTTCCCCAAGATCCCTGGCTTTTACATTGCGCTGCCGCTCTTTGTTGTGTCGGAGAAGGCGAGCGATGTCATCATCAAGGCAGCTCAGGCATAGCCGACTTAATTTCTTCCCATTTGGGACACCCCGATCTCGCCATAGCGAGGGGCTTGTATCTAATTGTCTTGTTCTCGACATGTGTTGAACATGTAAATACAGATTTCAAATATAAAAAAAACCATTTGAATGAATCATGACGTCTCCTTGTATTGGTAGGCCAAAACACCGATGGTCAATGCTGTGGTGCGCGTAGCCAAGACTGTTACCAAGTACCGAGGTGAAATGTTCGCGTGACCCTGGGGACAAAATGCTGCCCAGCGCCCTAGTGAAGTTTTTGTACTTGAGAAAGGTATAACTTACAACGTCTGAATCAATACAAATTATACCGACTAGGGGTAGAGCTCGTCTAGAGTGGAAGCTTACCATGCCTTACAGAGTCCTCCAACTCTGTAAGAGAGCTACCCTAGACAAGCACACGACAACCTCGCGGCAGTCAACCTTGAGGGATTACATCTCAACAATCCAAATTCCATGGATCAAAAATCTGGTTAAGCAATTATTTATGGAGGTAACACAAGGCACTCGGTGTTGTGATCCAAATCTCCTTCACTAGTAGCTTCATAGACCTTTGGTGCAAAAACCTATAGTATTGTCTAGACATTTTATCCTATGCTCTTATGTTACTATATTAGCGTGTCCTGGGTTTGGAAACTAAATCTTTAACGGGGCTCTCTCTTGTCAGGTAGCAGATAAATGGATGTAATTTCGCTAGTTATGGGTGTGCAAAACAAATCTATATTATACTATTTCATTATTCATTCCCATAATCAACCCAGAGACATGAACTCCAACTATCAACAAGATGATCCATAACCTTACAATAGGAGAACATAAGCTGCATACGTTACTCGGACACCTTGACCACCAGCTTGCCTCCAGACACCTTTCCTGCCCGCAACTGATCCAACCCATCTAGAATTGCGTCAAAACCACCCTCCAGCTCTGTGACTGGGGTTGGCTTTATGGTTTTCGTAAGCTCTGGTAGGATGGAGCAGAAGTGGACAAGGGTCTCGCGGTCCAATGGACTGGCTGCGATTTTGGGTCCGATAGGCGGCAACCATTGAAAAGCGTGGCCGTACATTGTGTACGCCAGGATCATTTCGTATTCGACGCCGAGAGTTTTGGACTTGCCGCCGTCAAGAAGCGTCACCACCTTACCGCCTTTGTTCTGGATGACCTTGGCACAGATTTCAATCGACTTGCCTTCAGAGAAGCAGTCCACGGCCATTGAGATGTTGGGGAACTCCTTGACGATTTCTTCGGCAACCTTTGGCGACTTGTAATTGAAGACACTGTCTGCGCCGTATTTCTTGACGAGATCAAAGGAATGCGGCGAGGCGGTGGTGACGACGTTAAGTCCTGCAGCCTTGGCCAGCTGGACGTGGAAGAGGCCGGCAGCGGTTGAGCCTGCATAAATGAAGATTGACGGGCGTTCTGCAGATGCTGCTTGGTCTGTCTTGGGGCCCTCGTTGGCCCACGGCAGGCCGTGGCGGTTGTTGAGGGCCAGCGCAGCAGTGACGGCCGAGACGCCATATGTCGTTGCATCGGCATCGGACACCTCGGGCGGGATCTTCCAGGCGAGGTCGTAATCTGTCTTGAGATACTCGGCAAAAGCGCCGCGGTCAGGATACAGGCCGCCATGCACGGCACCGGCTACCCGCTCGCCGACCTTCCAGGTTTTGGCCGCGTTGGCGCCGACGGCAGTTACCTCGCCGGCATAGTCGCATCCGATGATAGAGTTTGGGGGAGAGATGATGTCGATGTGCTTGAAGTCGGTTGGGTTCAGCGCGACGGATTTGACCTTGACGAGGATCTCGTCACTGGAGATGGTCGGTACGGGGATATCCTTGTACGCGGCACCGCGCCCACCGAAAGATTTGCCCAGAGTCAGGTTGCTAATCCTGGACACAATGGAGTTATTTGCTAAAAGGGCTTTCATGATGAGATGATTGAAATGAGATGGAAGAGTAAGTGTTGAAATTGAGGAAGATGTTGATGTCACCATTACAAGGTGGGTGCCACTCTAGTATTATACAATTCTGCCCAGCGTGGCCCGAGCCGTGGCAGAAACTGGGTGAATTGAGGAGATTTGACGGCGCCATCACAAATGGACCGACAGTTGCGCCGTTACGGAGCCTCGGATTGAACCTTTAATCAGGCGCCTGACTCGAATGGGCATAACATCTAGAGAGACTGCTGTGTAATCAGGAGCTGAGCCGGAGCTGTTACCTACTTGGTCCGCGTGTTTGAGTTTCGGGGCAATTGCACTCCGAGTGGGGCCATTTGCATCGATGATAAAGCACACTATCTCGCATTCATCTCGAATCTCGCATTCGCTACGGGAACAAACGGCCGAGGCAGAGCAGCCAACAGCCGGATGTGATAATGACGATTAATGGGATGGTATGTTTGAATCATCTACTACATGTTGCAGTCAGAATATAGTGTACTTGCCTCAATAACATTCGACATAAGCTGATGGGATGGGGCGGTAACCAGCCAATAATACTCACGGTCCTGAGACCGAATAGCTCTAGTCTGGAAGCCTTAGCCTGCGCCTCAAAGTTGATCTGATGACTCCACTGACCAAGCGCAGAGAGATACACACCACACCCGGTTTGCAGTCTCGATTCCACTGGACTCTCAGATCCATCTACTACCCGCCTTTTGCCCCAGATACCGAGGTTTTCTTGTTGCCAAGTTTAGATGAGTGTCGATGCACTCTCACAAACACCTCTGCACGGAAAAAAAAGCCGGCCCGAGTTCAGCGCTGACTGAGGTCCGCACGTGACTCTGACAATGAGCAAATGTCAGACGGATGAGGCTGGCGATAGGCATCAGCCGTTGATCTCACATCTTGTTGAGGCATATTTAACCGTCCTTCTATTATGTCGACAAGATAAGGCATCCTGAATCGCAGATGAACTCTGGTCTAGATTAGGAAAAACATCATTGCTTCCCTCCCGCTACCGCTGGTTGGTCCTCCTCTTGAAAACACCTCAGCCACGAGTCTGTTGCCGCCATGAGCGACCCATCGACTCAATTCGACCTTGTCTCATCGCAATACGGCCCTGGAGTTCTTGCCTGCTGGATACTCTCTATTGCATCTGCCTTTGTATCATGGACTCTGCATGCAGAGTGTCGCAGACAAGACTCCCTCGATGCGGATCTCATAGTGGCCTTGGCATACCCTTTCATTGCAGCTTGCGATGTGCTTTCACAAATCGCCAACTACCCTCAAGAATTCGAATCAGAAGCCGACCCCGAGCTTGCGCAGATGCAACATGGTCTCGCGCTACAGGCCCCGCTCTCCGTGGTTACCCTCTTTTGCAGCTTCGCGCCCTGGATGATTCTAGTTTCTCAGCGTCTGACTATCCGCCCAATGAATATACTGCACGTCATGGGCAAGGCAACTGTTCCAAAGTTGGCTGTCCGAAAAAGAGCCCTGGCTGTTTCCATGACTTGGTTTATATGCTGCGTGGCTTGTGTGAAGCGATATTATCGGGGTCCCCATGAGCTCTACGATGATGACCACCTCGAGTCGTTGGGAATAGAAGCCTCTGAACCATTCATCATCTCATTTTGGAAATTGAGCCAGGGTAAATTCTTCAGCTCCCTTTTTTATTACAGCATGTTCATGACATACGGCTTTTTTCTTGCCCAAGGTATAAGTCTGGTATATCCATTTCTTATCTCGATATTGGCAGCCTTGTTTCACTGCCTCAATTGGAATATCGAAAGGACGGCTCCTATTATTTCATTAAAGAGAATAACTGAGACGGTGCGAACAGTTTGGGGTCTTATAAGAACAAACATGTCTTATTATTTCTACACCCAGATCGGTAGTTTTCATTTTCTCGCGGCTGTTACCCTCCTTAAGGAGCGCCCGGATACATTCCCTATCTATAACCCCTTTCGTCTGTCTGGCAACTCTATATCAGAGTTGGATCAGGCATTTGCTTTATTTACCGGGGTTGTTGTTTTCCTATTCTGGTGCTGGGGTGCTTATAAATCGAGGATTGTACCTGGTGCCATACTTAGATACTGAAGCATCACGGGGTAACAACAGAGTAGACATGATGGACAAACATCTTCTCATTTCACGATTATTATCGGATCGATTCACCGCCGCGATACCTCCCTACGGGGAATCGTAATTCCTATGTATTACTGATATGACAATGTCGTGATGAGACTCGATTGGCGGATGAAACCTTTGGCGAATATGTTTCAATTTCCACGGCCTAACTACCCCCCCCCCCCCCCCCCGGGCGTCATTGGCGAGATCAGCTTCGTCCTCGATTAACATGCCCTTGCATCCGTGGCACAATCACAGTGAGTCAATGCAATTGCTCATCTCTATTCTGGATCGAAATACTCTGGCCAGGTTGATGGCAACAGAGTACTTGACACGTTAGCTCCAGGTAGCAATGGTCCCATCATCGCGTGATCTCAGCGCTTGGCCAACTTGGCTTCATGCGACGATGGAAGTCTGTCAAGAAAGCAGCAGCCGTCCCGGAGAACGAATGATATCGCATTGGTCATAGGGACGGCACTTCTGCCTCTCTCCGTCCACTGAGTAACCCTGTCACATTGTCGGCCAACTCCCTATTGACTAGCAGTCAGCACCACCAACTGAAGTACATGGTACGCAAATGGGCAACCTTTTTTTGCTTCGGCATTGTCTCGAGACTTGCTAAGACCGCGCATGGCCCGTGTGTGCGCGCTTTCTGTGACGGCTTTCGGGAGTCAAGGCCTCCGCGGGTTCCGTCAGATTGCGCGGTTATGCGGAGCTACCACCAGCAATAACGACATTCCCATTCCCGCTACTTCCATCAAGATGATAGCGTCTCTGACCCTAGGTTAACAGGGCCCTAGCATCCACCACTGCACGAAAAACAGGTCCATAATGACATCTCGGTTGTTATACTCTCCGTATGCATGACGCTACGGAATTGTTAGTGTCATTGACCGTCAATTTGAGACGAATGATCCGAGGTCTCAATGTTCCTAGCCAATCCAAGGCGGAGACGGAATGATTAGTATTGAGCCCTAGGGCGCGGTTGTTGTCTGGGGCTACTAATTAACGGCAACCCTATGGAGCTAAAACATAAATATCAGCTCTCTCTCCTTGGTTTGACGTATCTCCTGTTCACCCACAATTCACTGCTGTTACGACCTTCTGGTCACACAACTGTCAACTATAGCTCGCCCGCTTCTGCCATGGCGTCTCCTTTCTCTAACGCGGACAAATTCCGCTTAGCGTTCCGATTTTGCCAAGGTATGTCACGACTGTTTGACTTGGGGACATCGGCCTGCAAATGTTAACAGCTCCTGCCAGCGCCATTCTACGTCGTAGCATACATCGCCCGTGCTACAGCTATTGCTGCAATTCGAGGACTTCCCCTTAGAGACTACGTTCTGTGTGGAGTCTACAAAGCACTCCAGGACGTTTTTGACGCACGTGAGACTCAATATTTGTGCCCGCCAACCAAAGAGGTGTATAAATCGTGGGTTGATCATGAAATATCCAAGTTGAGCCAAGGAGAGTCTTCAGAAAAGTCTGGTCGATTGAGCTGCGATATTGAACCGCTGGAGGACGGGAACTCCTCGATCCTCTGGCTCGGAGACCGCCACAAGGCCAAAAAAGTAGTGCTATTCTTCCACGGAGGAGGTTTCACTGCCCCAATGCTCACCGGGTATATGGAGTGGCTTTGGCGATCGTTTATTGCGGCTGGCATCGAGGCGGAGACTGAAGTTGCAGTAGCAATCCTCGAGTACACGCTCTGTCCCGTTGCGCGGTATCCCACACAACTGCGCCAGGCCGCCAATGGCCTTTCGCATTTACTTGCATCTGGAATTCTCCCGGAGAATATTATCATCGGCGGAGATTCTGCCGGCGGTAACTTGACAGGCCAGTTGATGCGCCATTTAGTGTGGCCGCATCCCGAAGCCGTTCAGATCAACCTGGCCAAGCCATTCGCTGGAGTATTTCTCATCTCGCCGTGGCTGACAAAACGAACAAATGATCGATCATTTGTTGAAAACGGCTCGATTGATATGCTCTCTGCCGACTTTGTGAAGTTGATCACAGGTGTAGTGGTGGGATATAACGAATGGGAGACAAGGTCAACGGAAGAACGCAGTCATTTATTTGCCCTCGACATGGAGAAGCCTTGGATGCATCGGCTAACCGCCCTTACAAATGAGATATACGTGTCAGTGGGATATCACGAGGTGTTTCGAGACCAATGCATCGATTTTGTGGGACAAGTGCAGAAGAGCAACCCTGAGATGAAGCTACAGTTTGATCTTCAAGATACGATGGCCCACGATTTCATCTTAATTGAAAGCGAGGATAAGCGAAACGGAGAGTGCATCGAAGCGTTGAAGAAATGGACAAAGAGTGTATTGATTGCAGATTCTTGAAGGACGCCGTTTCAGTTAGTATCAATATACAGCGAGTTATAGAACCCTTCACAAGTCTCGTGTTAAATTCTATATGATGTTAAGCGGGATCTCTTTTTTATGAAGGGTAACATTTGCTCCGTAATCTGCGCACCTGATGCCAAATGGAAAATGTTATTGGACCTCATCTCGCCTAATATCGGGGCCCGTGGGACACAATCTTCATGAAGACTGGGCCGTCACATCAGAGATGCCTCTCATAGAAGAGGTTAGAGGCCTTAATGGGTCTTAGGGGCCAAATGAAGTGATAAAAGTAAGAGCGTCAAGATTTAGCTGGATATTCTCGAGGGCTGTGGAAAGTGCGTTGAGAAGCGCGATCGAACAACGAACGGGAGCAGGACCACCGAGGGCCAAAAATGGCGTCGGGCGCCGAAACTCAACATGTGAAGATATGGCGCCCGAAGCATCCGGTCCATTTACCTGAAAAGTTCAAGATGGCCCATGCGATCCTTTGTCTGATGTCCAGGCAAGTCGCCCCGTTTAAAGAGAATCTTGATAGACTATTAACCCTGTTCATTTAAAGAAATAATAGATGTGAAGAGTTCTTTCTCTTCTCTGCTTCATTATTGATATGGTACACGCATTCGATACTATATCGGCAGAAAAGATAATTAAGATAGCTATAGAGTAGGACTAAAGTATAATACTAAATAGAATGAATTCAATAGATCTCGGTGCATAATTCCTCCTCCCTAAATCGAATTGGCACAATCTGCTGCGAGTGGCAACGGAGAACGACAAGCGATGATCCGATAGCTATCTCAATTGGACGATACTGTGATGGGAGCCAGAGAAGATTTCGATCTTTGTATGTAATCCATATGCCATCAGCACTGATTCCATAGCTTTGACGCGGGTAATTCGGAGGGTCGGGCGCAGGCAAGGAATCTTTTGACAAGGACGAAGGCACCCTCAACCTAATCGTATCCGCCAGTGTTATAATTTGCATGCTCATTCCATCAATGTGAAGAGGATAACAGTTTCTCTTCATATCTTGTACCTTCGTCCATTTTCCAGTTGCAGCACTCCAAATATTTGCAGCATTGTTGTCAAACATGACAGCGAGGTGTCGGCTGTCAGTCGAGAAGTCCATGGAAGTGGCTGGAACTCTAGTGGAGGCAAACTCTTCCAAGAGACCTGTCTTCACATTCCAGACATTTACACCCCAGATCCTTCCAAGGCCAGGTGGTTCTAGTGATGCGAAGAACTGGCCGTCGGGAGAGACGCTTATTGTCGTAATTCTAATCTCGCCATGTCCCTTAAGTGTTGCTTCTCGGGCACCCGTTATCGCATCCCAGATCTTGATGATGCCGTTTTCTGATGCTGATGCTAGGCGCTGGTTGTCAGGCGAGAAAGCTACTGACGTAACTCCACTTCCGTCACCCATGAGCGATAACGTGCATGGGTATGGGTGTTTGACGACATCCCAGACCTTGACGGTGTCTTCTTCTGACCCTGATACAAGGTATTTTCCGTTTGACGAGAAGGCTACTGATGTTACTTCACCAGCGTGGCCCTGAAGTGTTGCCTCGCATTTGCCTGTAGCCGCATTCCAGACCTTTACAGTTCTATCAAGAGACGCTGATGCAAGGCGCTCGCCGTTGGGTGAGTAGGCCACTGACTTAACTGCAGCTAGCCCGATCCAACCGTGGCCCACGAGTGTCGCTTCACATGCACCTGTTGCCACATACCAGATCTTAACAGTTCCGTCTTCTGACGCTGACGCAAGACGCTGGCTATCAGGGGAGAAGGCCACTGATGTAACCCAACCTTTGGTCCACCGACTCCCATGGCCCCGAAGTGTTCTCTCGTACTTGCGTGTCGTCACATCCCATATTATACAAGTACCTTCTATTGACCCTGAAGCCAGTCGTCGGCTGTCAGGCGAAAACGCTACCGACGTAAACCAGTTTTGAACGCTGTCGAGTGTCGCCTCACACGCGCACGTTTTCACATCCCAGAGTTTGATACTACCGTCTCTTGATGCCGATGCAAGATACCCGCCATCGGGCGAAAAAGCTAACGAGTTGACGCAATCGGCATGGCCATCGAGTGTTGCTTCGCACGATCCTGTTGTGGCATTCCAGATCTTAACGCTTCGGTCGCGGGATGCGGATGCAAGGTAAAGGCCGTTGGGCGAGAAGACCACCGACGTAACCCAACCCATGGACCAGAACTCCCTTATATTACCGTCGGAGACCTCGTCCCACCTATATTGCTGTTCGGAGATGACTGAAACCCACTCTGGCGTGTCCTCTTTGTACAATTCTCGTACTATGCTGCTCATGGGACTGAAGATAAGCGCTGACAGGTATGCTTGAAGGGGGGCCACGGCGATCGCTCCTCCGTGTGATTGAAGAAACCGCCGCCCATCTTGGACGAGGTTGAATAAAGGTCTATCGAAACTAAAAAAGGACATGATTCCTTTATTGATCTCTTCCTATTATAGATATTGATCAGCAAAGTCGCTCCATACGAAAAGAGCGCCACCCAGCTTACCAGCAAACGCTCTAACCTCATCATTGCAACTACACCTTTCGGTACGGCTCGGAGTAAACCAAGCGCCTCAAGCCAACAAAGATATTTCTTGCTGAGAAACTCATAGGTTGTGCCATTGTGGAGGTCATGCTGACGGTTGGGGGTGGAAGTTTTGTGCATGACGGCATCGCCAAGGTGATCAATCCAATAGATGCAGGAGTACCTTGCAGCGGACAATGGGTCGATTTCGGGCCTTTCAATGTCATTGATAGAGGTGCCGGGGTGGCGTAAACCGTAAATGTCGCGCTTCAGTGTCTTGGACATGACCTGCAGAGACAATGAGAATGCCGAGTAATGTGCATCCCCGATGCCAGTTGGAAACACTGTTTTGAACTCCTCTTCCAAGAGATAGTCCTTGGCCGATTGATGGATGAAGTAGACATCAACATCTCGCAATGTGAGGAGTGAGCCACACATAGCTAGGACCGCCTCAACAGACTGAAGATCCTCCGAAATATTGCTTGGTAGGCCAGAGAGAATGCCCAGTTCCATTAGGCTGAGTGGCCGATATGCAGTGCAAACTGTGGAAAGAAATCGTTTGCAATGATCCGAGTCGGTTTGGTTGAGCTCTTTGATCTGTGTTACTGATCGACGATAGAGTGCCTTTAGATCCACTGGCATTTTCTTGACCGCGTTGAGAAGATTCCAGGATTGCTCCTGCTGGAGCTCTTTCATTACAAAAGATATCCACAAGAACGTTTTGTTGGATTTTTTTCGCATTATTTCCTGAAGCTTGTGTTGTAGATCTGGGTTGTTGTGAATTGAAGGAAGCTTGGATAGGCTATGGGTCATGTATCTGTCAACGGCTTGTGATACAGATTTCGCATTCTTCTTTAGCTCGAGGCTAAGTCTCAGCGGTGGTTTGTTGACCTTGAATCTCTGTTCGATGTGCGCAATGTTACGACTGGAGACAATCCATTTAATCCGGGATGATGGCGGGTGATGCTGAATAAGATCCAAGAGGTCTGATAAGCCTGTTTCGCATTCGTCCAGCGCGTCGACGATGAAAATGGTCTTATTCAAGTCCTTGTCTTGTAGAATGTTTGTAAACATATTGTACAGGGCCGCCCACGCAGTCTTATCCTCAAAGAGGGTCTTGCCTGCAGTGTTGTACTTTTTCTGTATGTGTGAAATGAGTACTGGCTGATGTTCAACAAGAAGAAAGATTAGGCCACGTAACACGGCCGTGGCGGTATTCATGCGGTCATCGGTGTTTTGGCAGAAGAAGTAGCACACCCGATAGGCACTCTGCTTCATCAACTGATCAATAATCCCGCACACCAACATGGTTTTGCCCTTTCCAGGATCAGCTGTAATCCAGAGCAGTCGGTTCTGTCCCCCGTCTCGCCATTGCTTGAACATGTAGTTCTTCAGGATCCAGCGGTAGGAGCTTTTCTGCAGATTTCCATTGACCTTTTCAATGCTTGTCTTGTCATCACGGGGATCGGTCAAGCGTAAGTCTGCTAAGCAGCTGTCAGGCGTCTGGAAGTGGTTGTGGTAGTCTCCGACGTGCACCCGCGCCGCGTCACTTGGGGAAATGTCTCTGGAGGTGTTCGACGCCATGTTTGGAGTCAGGTTCTGCTACAGGAGGAAGGGGGAGAACGACAGAAGATGCTAATGAAGTCGGGACATCTGTCGCGGTTGGCATCGGCGGCCGCCGGAATTTTGGGCAAGCTGAAAACTAATTATCTCAGCCTCACTACATAACGACTTCTAGTTGGCTTACTGCCTGCTTGGCAGCGGGGTACTGTAGAATGCCGTAGATGCCGAAACGCCACTGTAAGGAATTGGGGCGGAGCAGTGAGACCAACTGGGATTCTGCAGCTTGTCATACCACAATTAGGCGTGCTACCCGCCAAGATAGTTGGGCTGATTCCGGGTTCTCCGCTTTGCGGCAGTAAAAAGGGTTCTAGGCCCTCGCTTCTTGGCCGTTGGATCTGGGTTTCGTCTTTCCAACTCCAACCAAACCCCCTGCAATGGCTGAAGTATTCGGTGTCGTCACGGGCGCCTTGAGCGTCGCAGCGCTCTTTCAAAACTGCGTCGAGTGTTTCGAATACATCTACCTAGGCCGCAGCTTCGGTCGCGATTTCGAGCGGTGTCAGCTGAGGTTAGATGTTGCAAGAAATCGCCTGTGGCAATGGGGTGACGCCATCCAAATTAAAAACGATGCACGTTTCCAGTCCACATCGCCAACGGAAAGTCCAGTGCGGCTGGCGCAATCGATCCTCGATGAAATATCCCGTCTCTTCGGAGCTACGAGCAAAATATCCAAGCGATATGAGATGCGTGCAGACGCTAAAGATCTGGTACTATTTAACGAGGGAGATATGAAACCCGCCGGTCGAGGACTTCATAATCATATGAAATCTCTTGCTAAGCAAAGACAAGACCATACGAATCTAGCCAAGAAGGCTACATGGGCATTGTACGATGGGAAACATTTCGACAACTTTGTCAACCAGATTGCGACTTCTCTCGATGAGTTGGAGACGGTGTTCCCTATCAATGCAGCTCGCAAGAAATCAGTCAAGATCGAGATCGAAGAGCTGGAAGATGAACCACGGTTGAAAATGTTGAAGGAAGCAGCTCATGACATTGATGAGTTATTGGAGGAAGAAATTGAGCACAAGATTAACGTCATCGAAGGGAGAAATTGGGCTGGAGACATTAAGACGGAGGGCGAGGCGAGAGTGCAGCTTGGCAACATGCACTCTGAAGGGGCTCTACATGGCGGAATCGCTATCCATGACAATACGATCAACTCTGTGGACTCCTTAACATCGAAGGGTGGATCTGGTGTCCACATTGGCAATACATACGGAGGTAGAGGGATTTGGGGTTAGTCGCGTTCCTACGTCAAGATTCTCTGACACAGCAATTTTTTAATGATATGTTTTTGCATTACCGCTACTAGTAGTTGCCACCCTAGTATTGCGCTGAAATCGACTCCGCGTAGTCAATGCATAGGTTGGTCTATCCGCGGTGTGAAAAGCGTGAATAAAAACGCTAACTATTACATCCCACTGATCAAAGGCCATCCAGCACGTAACGCTCGCTTAACTAATACAATTATTATAATCTACAGTTTAACTACGACGGTGTATTAAGGCGCAGAGCTGTATCGACCTTCTGGTCCAGAGGCCTGGTGAATCATATCCCGCAGTCGGCTGGGTAAATCGGGCAGTGTCATCATGTAGGCCGTGTCATAATATTAGCTCATAGTTGCAGCCACGAGCCTTGTGTGGTGAAATGATATCTTACCGCGTGAGAGGGCCAAGGTCTGCAGGGCTGGTCTTTACCTGGGCCGAACACGGCAGCCTAGGAAACCCAAAGCAATGGGGTATTTCCCAGCATATCCAACACGCAAAGACTCATAACATGCTATCAATCAAATATGTAAAATTGTGCGTACATTGACTATGAGCTGGATTTCTTAAGGTGCTACCAGGAGTGGGTAGTAAGCCAGACAATCCTGTAGTTACAGTCGCTGGCGTCACCCCGAAACATTTGCTAGCGGTTATATCTTTGTACTCCATTATGCAAAGGGGTCACTGCCACCAAACTTATTCCCAACTGTCAAACGAGAATCATCTTTAAGCCTCGCTCTATTGACCTCGTTAGAAGCGCCCTGGATGCCGCCACTTCCGCTGGCAAGAGCGCCCTCGCTGTGCCAGTCCCCTGCATGGGTTCGCCCACGGTCTTCCATCTCCAGATCGCCAATTGTATTGCTTCCTTCGACGACCCCGCGACCCACGATTTCCAGAGGCAGTAGCTGTGCTCGTTGTTGCTGGTATCTGCGTGGAAGGTTGCACGTTCAGTCGAAGGCTGCCCGCTCGCCCAGCGAAGTCTTGGACAAGGCGATCGTTTCCAACTTCTTCAATCGGGTCTCCGGGAACGCCACCAGAGAAAACGAATTGCAGGCTGTCAGTTGAACAGTTGTTTTTGGATGCAAGCTTAGTTTTCAAGTCGATAATTGTATCTTGGTCCACATAGTTCAAGGAAGTAGGGCCCTGACCTGGAAAATGTTAGACATGAGAGGGAAGTCTTAATAAAGCCCATGCTAACTAGTTATGACCGTAATAGTCGATTCAGTCTCCGTCATGGTCTCGCTTCTCGTTGGAATTGGATGGGTAGCCATCTTGGTGCTGAGGGAGTTTGAACAGACGAAATTGTCGCAACTGGTTCCAGAGAGTCATTTATAATCCAGCCTCAGTCTGGTGGAATTCACGGCTCCGCTATTAAAAAATGCCTTGTTTCTTTTGCATGCCCAACACCAAATCGCAAAGATTAACCACTGTCATTCTACAAGGTTCCTGGGACTGAGGTGACGCGAGATACAGAGCTGAGTGGCTCGGGGCTAACCGAGGTGGCTTCTAGTAGCCTGTTCTGATCTGCTCCTGCTGCATTTGCTTACCATGCATAGAGGGTTTAAGCTGGTCGAGGCCGCTTGGCTGCCTGCCGGCGCATTGAGGGCTTCAGAGTTGAAGGCTGCGAGCTGCAAGTTGGCCATGTCCTTGCGCAGTGGACGAATGAAGACATATCTCAAGGTTGAGTCTCACTGCATCCGGCCACTTTGGACCATGATGACGCGTCACTCTAGGCAACCCGTGCAGATTGCCTGATTCATAGTGCGATGATTTATTGGTTAGGCGCATTTGCCGGCATATGTGAGAGGCTTGGAAAAAATGGGGAAATGGGGGTCTTGACCAATAAAAAAGCCATCTCCTATCTAAGGCCAGACCGGCTGCCTCTCAATAAAGCCCATCATCGCCAGAAGATGTAATGTGACGACTTGCAGGAAGCGGGGGGCATTAAGGCTTGCAACCTGACTGGAGGCATGACTACCCGTAAAAACTTGGTGACCAACTCAAACAACGCTACTACACTTTGTCTTTAGTAAGAGCTTGAACTGCGGGGGAGGATACCAGAGAGATGTAATACTGTATCCCTCCCGTATTGGACAGATTGTCAGCTGAGTGCGGCTCTTCGCAGATTAGCGTTGTTTGAGTTGACCGAGTTTTCACGGTATGACGAAGATGACCGGGCAGCGTTCCATTCTCGCGCTGACACACTCTCCTATTCTGGATCATCGTCCAGAGCCTCGTTCAAAGTCTTCCTCTGGAGGCATCTATGTAAGCTCCATCGTTCACTCTCTCGTTGTCGTTCTCTCGTCGTTTGCGCTGCTGAGTTGAAATGGCGACTGGACTCATACCATACGTAATATCATGTTTGGCAATTGCATATTGCTGATTTCATGAACGGTGAGGAGCTGAAATGCTCCATGGGTCCTCGCGTGATTGTACGTACCCGAAAAAGCCACCTTACGTCACTGTTACCAGGTCAGTATGTGCGTGCTGCAAGATAAGCAATTTGTCACATCTAACAGATCACAGTTTTCAGCTTTCCTTGCTCTTATAGCCCTCGTTGGAGCCGTTAGATCCATAGATTTGAAGGAATTATTAAGTGGCGCAGATTATTGCAGGTCGTCAGCCTCACTTTCAACCTTTGCCTGGAACGGAAATAGAAAAGAATTAGGTGGCGCCCATCTAAGTTCTGAATCCGGCCGGTAGATTGTGACCTTGTTACCTCACCCCTCAGCGACAGTTCGGCTGGCGCTTGGCGTTCCAAAGTCCCTAGATATTACTAGGGGGGACTCAAAAGCGGCCCCGCGTCTGTCTGACTCGCTCCTCCTGGACAGGGGCCGCCTTTGAGGCGCCCCTTGCACTAATAATGGTGCCTAACAGAAGGGCATTTAGTCCAGTCTAGGTACTCAAGAGCGACGTCTCTCCAGAGACCAAAGTGCTTCCCAGAGTGAGGCCAGCCTCTCATTGCCCAACACGGCTTTTCTCGTGAAGACATCCTGCTGCTACCGATATTGCTCTCCGACTCGCTCCAACCGGAATCAGCCATGACAGAGACTGATTCGACCATAACTGTCCGTGATGGTAAGCGATGAATCGCCCCAGATGTTAGTTCCTTCACTGTAGGTAGTTGACGCTTCTTAGCCCAGGGCAACCTAGTCGCGGTCGATTTCAACCGAACAGATACCATATTCGATCTGAGACGTAGGCTCGAGCGTGCTTGGGGCTATCCAACTGCAATCTACCAATCCGTCATCATTTGCGGCCGCGTCTCGAAAGACGACATTCAACTGGTGAAAGACGCAAGACTAGTGCGCGACTTGGAACAGGAGCCACGAGGCACACTACGGATCACACCGCAGCCGTTGACTTCTGGTAGTAATAGGGTCGGCACGTTGGAACAACACCATAATACGGCAACCTCGGTCGGACAAGTCTACAGTTTTGGAGCTGTTGCTGCTATTGCTTCGGGGCGTCAACAAGCCCCGTCGTCAAACACCAAGGTTGAATCTGCGGTGCTTAAGGATGAAGCGGTTATGCTTGTGGGAGAAATAATCGATGACAAACCCCCGTTGAAAGGATAATTGTCGATGAAGTAGTTATCGATAGGGCAAACATATGTTCTAAATAAGAAGTAATTTGTTTCTCTGTTATATTTTGGGGATTATCGTGAGACGCCTGGAAAAGCTTTCAGACTGATTGCTAGAAATCTAGTTTAGACTACAGTCTTAAACCCCTAGCAGATAGACTCTCTAGTGTTAAACCTTTAAACTTTAGTTTTAAAAGCTACTAGAGACTGCTTTTATTTTTATTTATAAAATTAAAATACTATATAGTTTTAATCCATTTAATAATATTAAGTAAAGCTAAAAGAAAACCACTAAATATATATATATATATATATATATTCTGTTTAAGTAGCTATCAGACTAATAAAGTCCTCTAGACAGATACAGAATATACTAAGCTAGAATCTTTAATATCTATAGACTATAATATAGTAGAAGAGTGGGGTGACATTTTCCCTATAATATACAGACGCAGTTTACAACCCTACTAACTAACTCACGAAAATACTACTTTTTTTTCAGATGTTAGATTGTAACACTGTATTACGAAACCTCTGATAGATCGATATTATAACCTTAGTTAGAGGGAGTGTCAGAAAACCCCTCCATAACTAGCCCGGTCGATCTGGGCCCAAGCAATTATCAACATCATTATCATCGCTTTGAACATTATTGCCCTGATAAAAAAATAGAGACGGGCACGTGCCTTCAGACAATCGAAGATGGTGGAACATTCATCAGGGCCACTGCATTATCACCCAACGGAGAGCTGATTGCGGTGACTACGGATCTACAAGAAATCGACATCTGAGACGTTGCAACGGGGCAGCGTATTCACATGCTGCAGCATTGGGAACCTCTGCAGAGTCTTGCATTCTCCAGTGACTCAGCTCAGCTGGCATGGCTGGTTGGCGGGGAGTATCGCGCTACTGTTGAGGTCCGGGGTGTCGATACTGGCAAGAGACTCCGCACTTTCCACGTCTCGATCCCTCATGGTTGGGCCGGGTTCCTGGATGAGATTTTGGGCTCACAGCGACCAGTACACTTCCTGGGAGACTCGAAGCAGCTAGCCGCTACAACCGACAAGACCATCAGTATCTTAGATACAATGTCACAGGAAAGCGAAATATTAGGCCCCGACTCGTCATCTTTTCCACTCCGCGTGCAGATATCGGCCAACGAAAGGTACCTGCTGTGGTCATCGGATGGCATCATCCAGGTCCACGATCTGGATGCGCTGCCAACGCTTCTCTGGGGCTGCCATCCGTCCGATGATAACGATGTATTTGATCAGGGTATCTGCGACGTCACGCTTGATGAAATGGGTTGGACCGTCACGAGAGTCCTCTCGGTGACCCTGGCTGGACTGAATGATGAAATTTGGTTGTCGGGATCGCTCTCGGGCCTTTCGGAGCCTAGACCCATGCCTCGCCACACGTATGAGATCGCTGGGAGTTGGATTTTGAAAGACTCAGAGAAACATCTCTGGTTGCCGCCTAGATACCGACCCCAAGGTGCCTTTGCTGTTCAGGGGTCAACTATGGCTGTCTACTGGGCTGCGAGCGGCGTGTACTACTTGAGGTTTTCTTCTGCTGTAGACCAAGGCGGCGGGTTTTGATTGGTTATAAATGTAGCTTTACGAAAATGAATGTACAAGTGTGAAGGTATTCAAAAAAAAAAAAAAACTACGGCGTAGTCAGTGATTGTAAAGGGTTTAACATGGGAAAGCCTCCCTAGTACTCTATTATCTTCACAGTTATCTTAACTACTGTCACCGTGAGTGTTTTCTTGTGTAGGTATATTATAAGCTATATAGAGACCTAAGCGTCTAGATTCTCTATTTTATGCCTGCTATTTTATTCTTTAGGTTGCTTAGCTTGGCTTGTATTGCTACTAGAGCTTTTATAGTCTATATATTAGGGTCTTTCTACTCTATAATTAAAGTTGGGAACGGGGCCCGTTTCAGGTTTTAGACTAATTATAGTTCTAAAAATCCTATATAGTTCCCGCGAGTTGGAACGGGCTCTGTTCCTAGACTGGGTTGTGTTTCCCAAAAATGCAAAACGGGGCCCATTCCTATACAGTGGCACATTAGACACAGTGCGCCAACGCGCAAAACTTTTTTTAAAAAAAGTCCCAAATTCAGCAGCCCAAATTGAATATAGGGCTATAGCCACTGTAGTCCACTATAACCTGCATTTTTTATAGCAGCCTTCAGTGGTTATAGCCCTGTATTTTATAGTAGACTATAGCAACTACACCTTGCTCACTGCAGCCCACTAGAACCCACTATCGTATAGCAGGCTCTAGCAGCTGTAGCCTTCTCCCTTAGCAGGCTGTAGAGCCGAATCCCTTACTTTTGCACTAAGCTTAGCAGCTACAGCCCAACAGGTAACACAATAGGCGATAGCAGCTGCACCCCTGCCTCTTATACCGGGCTACAGTGGTTGCAGCCTTCTTCAATACAGCAGGCTATAGCAGCTGCAGGCCTGCACCTAGTAGGAGGCTGGTTGCTGCAAATATAGCTTGCTATAAAGCTTAGAGCTGTAGCCACTGTAGCCTGCTAGAAAAAGTACGGGCTCTAGTGGGCTATAGTGGCTAGAGCGCTATATTTTATGGCGGTCTACAGTGGCTGCAGCTCTATATCTAAGTTGATAAAAAATTAGGGGTTTTTTGTTTTTGCGCGTTGGTGCAATGTGCCTAATGTGCGACTGTATTCCTAACGCAGTGGCCTGTGCCATCCTAGTAGATTTTATTAACTACCCCAAGAGCGCGACATGAATAAAGCTTCAATTATATATTCTTCAAGGCAAGATAAAGTGTATTGTAAGATTATGTCAATTAAACTCTTGAATAATACTCTCGCTATGCAAAAAATTACCCCAAGCCAGATACAGAAACTGCAAAGGTTGCATTTGTATTTTAATTTACCTGAACTAGCAATTATTTGCATGCGCGGCGGTTATGTGTAAAAAATAGACAATGATTGCGTTGGATGCTATTTGGGGGAGAAGCACGGTGTTCCTAATCAGCGCGCCGAAGCCTCAATTCTCTCATTAATTCTCTATCTCCTCCTGACCCTGATGCATTGCCTGTACAAGCCGATAAGTCTACGCTGTATCCGCATTTAGCTCTTCAAGATGGATCTGCCTGCAAGCATTGTGGGCTACGGTCTACAAATCTCAAGCTACTTTCACAGCATTTAAAGAAATCACATAGGCTCGAAATTAAGAAAACAGATGGAAAAGGAAAATAGTGGGTACGGGGTCAGATCGAAGACAAACTAACCTTCCAAAGCTGGAAGGCAAACGAGATTCATCACTCTTGGATTGTCTCCACAGGCAATACTCAGTCAGGGCAAGGGACTGCAAGCAACAGCCTACTCCTACAGGCAGCGCCTGATTCCATCAAGAACCTTACTCAGAAATTGTTCACTTATTTAGCAGTAAAGAGGAAATTAAAATAACAATAAATAGCTATTATATAAATCTTAGCTAAAGGGGTTTGTGGCAAAAGACCGGCCGGTAGAGGTTCCAGACTGCTGAACCGGCGTCGATCCCGATAGCCTGGAGAGTACGGAGACTGATGAGCTCCGGTGCCGAGGAGAAGGACGGCTTATCCAGTTGCGGGAGGCCATGGTCAGTGGCCAAGGCGGACATCATTGCTGGAGAAAAGCCGAGCAGTGTCAATGGCGGACAAGACAAGCATAGATTGCGACCTACTGTCCTTGCCGCAGTTGGTCGTACTATGGATATTTCCTATATGGAATCTTTTAATCCGACTGTTTCGCTAATCCTGATTAAGAGCGAGGAAGAGGCGATGAGCATTGCGAATGACACTGAGTATGGGCATACTTCTGCGATTTTCAGTCAGAACTTGCAACGAGCACTGAAGATTGCGAAGTGAATTCAAAGCAGAGCGGTTCATATCAACTCAATGACGGTTCATGACAACCTCGACCTCCCTCAAGGAGGAATCAAGTCCGGTGGATAGGGTCGTTTTAATGCTCAGTGGGGCATTGATGAGTTTCTCAAGAGGAAGACAGTTACTTTCCAATAGCACAATGATCATTAAATAGCATGTGCAGAGTGTTGCAAAAGGGAATCACCCTATGATGGGCAGCTGTTTTTGAGGCACAAAACCAACCCCTGATGCGGCGTGTCCAATACATGTAGTACCACAGTGCGAGGCGTTCCACGGAGGACTTATTGAGCCGCGTTGGAGCAAATCCCCGTAAAGTGGCGATACCTCCTGCTGCAAATCATTTGGAGGCCATTACTTTCAAGGGGATGGGTATTCCAGGAGTGACTACTCTGTATCCATAATGTCTAGGAAGACCGTAGTCGGCTGGCATGGGTGTGTTTTGTCGATGAGAGACGGGTTTTACGGCCTGCTGGAGAATAGCGCGATCTAAATAAGGATTTCACCCCATTTTTGCGGGGACAGCACAATTGACGCAAGGTGCCGAATTTGACAATGCTTTCCAAGGACAGTGGAGCTTGTTGGTGCAAGATTACCGACTTGGCAGCCTGAACGTCGAAAAGCGCAGGGCTATTGCGTTTGCAGGAGTTGCTCGAGCCATTGAGACAAAAAAAGGCTTCACATGCCTTGCTGGAATCCGGAAAGAATTTTCCGAGCTTGGCCTGGTCCCGACTGTCAATCCCTCGGCATAGTCTAGCGGGCAGTATCAGACGAAGTACTAGCAGAAGTCAGCTCCATCGTGGTCGTGAATCTTGGTCCCTCGTCTGACAGAAAAGATTTGTGGAATGTGACACGGTAGACTTTTGAAACTACTCCAACATGTACTCGTGGCCGCAGCACACACTATCAGGTTATAGGCGGTATAATTTGACGAGCCAAACCCGAAGTCGAGTCATGCTTACCCCGATGACTTCAGTGGCTTGACGGTCCGACCGAGGACCCGAAGAGTCCCTGATAAGTTGGAGTGGGAAGGATTCTCTTTGACTGTTGCCTTTTGGAAAGCATGTCTTGGACCAGGGCTGTGGATAGAGCCTAGGAGCGCAATGAAGTACGTCCATGGCGACACCTCTGCTAGTACGGCATCTCAACCCCCAAAGGGGCCTTCGATGATCTTGACAATGCTGGAAAGGTGGCACTCGAAAGAGCGAAGAGAACACACGACAAGTCAAGTACCCCGCCCAGTGACATTCCCGCTAACATAAGAGCGGAATTGCTGTATGCTGGACTGGTGGTTGTGCCAGCAGAAAGGAACAATGATGACGAGTATGCTGGGTTCGAGATGGCGTTTTCCTGTTTTAGGACAATGAGGGAGGCTCGTGAGCGTTATTACCCCGTTTGAGACTGACAATGCTGAAATGAAGGAGGACATGGTGTTGATATGAAAGGAAGATGTGGAGGCCGGGCCATTGTGGAGAGACGACGCAAACTGGCCCATATTTCTTTGTGTGTACGAACATTGCCCCGGACATTAAAAGTCTCCGGAACAACTAGCTGAAGGCCAAGACCCATTTAGGAAGGCAATTTTCCGTAACCACATGTTGGCTAACGATGAGGGGAAATCTGATCGCAAATAGTGACATCACTTGGCATGACCTATTCGAGCAATTGTCACCAGACTTGCACTGATGCTTATTTATAAGAGGTCTTACTCCAGATAAAGCAATCCCCGGTTTATTCCCTTATCTCCCTCGGGTGACAATTTCCTCGTCGAGGGCGTATTAATCCCTCCCCTTCTGTAGCTATTACTTAATAAGTCGTACGTATTACGAGTGGCAATGCCGGGTCTCGCGGCTTTTGTGGGGTTTTGCGGGTCCGGAGATGCGGCGATAATTCTAGAAAATTTGCAGCACATGGAGCGTTCGTAAGCCCAGTCGTTGACTCGTTGGCCAAGTTATCCCCGGTTTTAGTGCACGGGCGAGTTCCGACACCCCGCTTATTGTCTCTTCGGCCCGGATAAGAGAGGCTCTTCAAAAGGTCCTTGGATGGAGCTTCCAACTTGGGAAAGGATTTGTTGCCGACGAGCCGTGAGCGGGTGTGGTACGACAATGCCAAAGAGCAAAAGTGCCATACTACGTAGTATACAACACCAGTTGAGAAATGGCCGGATTGCCTGTCTTCTAATGGTCATTTGGCTTTCTTATATCTGGGCCGCTTTGCTTTTCTTTTTCATGCGCTTCTCGTTGTAGACTTGTGATTCACGTTAACATGGCATCCACGCAAGAGAAAGAAAGCGACAAGTACGTCATGCATATTATAAGTGGGGGAACGCCTCGCTGATCCTTTTTAGACGCGCCGAACCTGTCGTTCAGCCGACGTTCAGGCCGGAGACTGACATCGCGAGCGGCAATGTTATCCAGTACGGCTTGGACGAGAAGGCCGCTGCCGCGTTAAATGCCAGTGCAGAGTCGGCTCCTACCGCAGAGGGCGAGGAGCCCAATGAATATGAGAAGGGCACCCTACGCCGTATTGGCGAGAATCTTCCTGCCTCGGCCTACCTCATCGCCGTGGTCGAGCTCACAGAGCGTTTCACCTACTACGGTGCACAGGGCTTGTTCCAAAACTACATTAGCAACAGTAAAGATGGATCCGATGGTGCCAAAGGTCTTGGAATGGGCCACCAGGCCGCCACCGGTCTGAACCTCTTCTTCCAGTGGTTTTGCTACGGTACGTTCTTTACATCCTTGGACGAAACCAATCTGACATCCATGTGCAGTCACTCCCATTCTCGGCGCCATTATTGCCGACCAGTATCTCGGAAAGTACAAGACCATTCTCATCTTCTGTAGCTTCTACTGGGTTGGTTTGGTTATTCTCTGGACCACCGCTCTGCCGACTGCTTTGGCCCACGGCGCCAGCATGCCCGGATACATCGTCGCCATCATCGTCATCGGATTGGGCACGGGTGGTATCAAGTCCAACATTGCGCCTCTGATTGCCGACCAGTACCAACGCCGCCGAATGGCCGTCAAGACCGAGAAGAGCGGGGAACGCGTCATCATTGATCCCGCCATCACGTACCAGAGAATCTACATGATCTTCTACTGGTGCATCAACTTGGGATCGCTCTCGTTGATGGCGACGCCCTTCATGGAGAAGTACAAGGGCTTCTGGACTGCCTTTTTGATGTGCTTCGTCATGTTTAACCTCGGCATTACTGTTCTTGTGACACGTCGACACTCTTTCATTGATCGCCCTCCCCAAGGTTCTGTCATTACCGATGCGTTCAAGGCCCTTGGAATGATGATTGCCGCGCGCAATCTGGACGCAGCAAAGCCCTCGTGGCGTGAGGCCAACGGCAAGACAAGAGTCGTTCCCTGGAATGATCACTTTGTTGAGGAACTCAAGCGAGCTCTCCGTGCCTGCAAGGTCTTCATCTTCTGTAAGTCACTAGATCTCGTGCTGTTCTGATTGATTGTGCATGCTAACCTTATTTCTTCTAGACCCCATCTTCTGGGTTTGCTACGGCCAATTCTCGACCAACTTCGTGACCCAAGCCGGTCAAATGCGAGGCCACGGCATGCCGAACGACTTCATGCAGAACTTTGATCCCGTCTCTATTTTGGTCTTCACGCCTATCCTCGAAAGCGTCGTATATCCCCTACTCCGCAAGGCCGGCATTGAGCTGCGCCCCATCATGCGCATCACCATTGGATTCTGGCTGGCCGCCATCTGTCTCGCCTACGCAGCTATCGTCCAGCACCTCATCTACAACGCTGGCCCTTGCTACGAGTCACCCGGCGCCTGTGAGGCTGGCAAAGACGGAAATGGTTACCTGTCCAACAACGTCCATATTGCTGTTCAGACACCAGCCTACATCTTCATCGGTCTCTCGGAGATTTTTATTTCCGTCACGGGTCTCGAGTACGCTTACACCAAGGCTCCTCCCAGCATGAAGTCGTTCGTCCAGAGTATCTACCTCTTCACCAACGCTTTCGGATCCGCCATTTCTGAGGCTCTTGTGTCTGTGGCTGTTGACCCCAAATTCGTGTGGATGTACACTGGCGTCGCTTGCTCCTCATTTGTTACTGGCTGCATCTTTTGGTTCATCTTCCACCACTATGATGCCGAGGAGGAAAAGATGTACGATCTTGACCGCGACCAGCCTTCTCTTACGGAGGACCCTGCAAAGAAGTTGGAGGATTAGGTAGAGAGTAGATATTATCTGAAATAAAATCAAGCTCGGTACATCACATTCCATCTGTACCTGAAACGTGACTTGTCAGGTGTCTTGGGTTATGTAATCGGAGTGAATTGATTCCATATCCGCTGAGTCAGTCACAATCGTACCCACAACTCCATACGAACTCGGACTAGATCGTACCACACGGCGCGTACAATTGGTGACTTTCTCCATAGTGGAGAGACTTGTCCCAGTTAGCCCAAGCTTGTTTTGAGAACCGGCGTGTACAGCTAAGTCACGCGGGCTCCGATGCTCCGACAGAATCATCTCAGTATTCTGCAGCATTGTTTCCAACTTTCCAGCTCCAATGCTGAGCATTTCTGAGCCAAGATTATCAGGGTATCGACCCAGTCGCCGACATGCCTTCCAGACGAGCATGTGATGTATGCTACAAGAGAAAGGTATGTCCCGAAATGTCCCGGCCTTCCGAGCAGACACCGTTGCGATGGAACGATATGCCAACATCCCTCTCCTTAGATCCAGTGCTCTATCCCCGATCCAGGTGCACCCTGCAACTGGTGCAGTCACCATAATCTCACCTGTAAATTTACAAGGGCAAAGCAAAGAAACACAAAGAACAGGTACGTTTGCATTCTTAAACACCCCCCGGCTCCTGTCTAACGTGCGCCTTGACGGCTTGTTGTCGTACTAGAGCCAAATTGAGTGACATACAGGAGTTGTTCAATCGGATTGAGCAACTTGAGGGCGCTTTGGCTCAGAGTACGGCCAATAATCAGACGCCTCGCGAAGTGTCATCCAGTCCCGCAGAGTTAACAACTCCGGCTACGGGGCAAGATGAATCTCTTCAATACGTGACTCCATCCAGTCTTGGCGGACAGTCCTCTGTTCCTGAATCTACGCAATCCCCATTGGTTTCACCACAGACCAACACCCAGCTCCCCAACTTCTCGTTTGGGCAAATTCGCTTCTCTGGACGCCATTTAGGACAGAACTGGTACTACAAGGGAACACCATTGCTTTCCGAGGCAGGCCAGAACTGGATATCATCCCGAACCGGCCAAGATGTTAATCTAGGCAAGTTCCATCTCTTTGGTAGCCAGGAAGGTCTGCTTCCTTCGACATTCTCAGCTCTTCAACTGCATATCTCTTCTCAAGAACTATGGGAGCTACCCGATAAGAATATGACTCAAAGGATCCTCGGTGGTTTCTTTAGTTCGACTTTTCGGCTCGTCTTCCCTGTACTGGACAGATTCTTGTTTGAGGATACCGTGGAAACAGCATATGGACCCTTCAATGGTGTGCCCTCTTCACCAGCACATGTGTCGGCCATAGCGTGTGTTCTCGCCGCTCTCTCCATTTCATGTCGACTAAAAGGGTCAAGTGACATCTCTCTTTCGGTAAAAAGCGATGTTTATGCGGCCAAGGCGCATTGTCTGTTAGGATACATCACCGGGGACGCAACCCTGGTAAACCTCCAGACAGTGCTTATGTTGGTAAGTTCAGCTTCTGCATCCTTAGCTCGATCGCCCTAGGATCGCAACTCACATTAGTTAGCAAATGTATCAAACACGTACCGGCCAATGGCAGAATGCCACTTTTATGCATTCAATCGCCTGCCGCATGGTTTGCGGGCTAGGCGGGCATATATACCAGCCTTTGTCCTGTAGCTCCGAGGTTTCCTGCACAGAACGGCAGAGCTGCCACATCCGAATGCTCTTCTGGCTGTGCTATGTGTTGGACAAGGACATCTCTCTTCGTTCCGGGCAACCTCCCCTTCTCACCGAGGATTATTGTGATCTAACCCCACCCGAAGATTATTTGAGTTGTTACTCTTGCTCGCCCGGGTCGGATGATGAAGACTCGGGGACTAGTGGCGATGCCAATGGGACCTTCACCTCTCATTTCCCTGGAGACCCTGGCCTAAGCTACCTTAAAGAGAAAACCTGCCGTCTTCTCTATTCACCTCAGGCCTTTAGGATCACCGATAGCCAACTGCTCCTCCATATTCGCCAGCTGGATGACGAACTCGAGAGCTGGCGAATCTCCATTCCCCCTGAATTCCGCCCCAAACTTTCCATTCCTCCAAATCGCCCTCTGCTTCCAGCTGAGATGAAAACTCCGCAAATCATTCGATATATCAATCTGCAACTGGAGTACCACTATCTCACAACGGCAATTCACACGACGGTTAGGAGGTGCGGCGCTGATAGCCCTGAGGCCGATGATTTGCCCGAGGATCTCCATATCGTGGCTCATTCAAGCACCGACCTTACCTTAGAAGCGAGCCGCTCAACTCTCCTGTTTTTGAAGGCCCCTATTTCTGTGCTAGCGGAAGAAGCATTTTGGTGAGTTTGAATGATACCGAAAAAGGTACAATGCTAATGTTCTAATAGGCACATCGTCTTCTATTCTACGGTCGCTGCCATGTCTCTGTTCACAAACATCCTACTGCACCCTCTTGATACACGAGTACAACTAGATATTGAACTCTTGGTATCGGCCGTCGGCATAATCCGCAGTATGCCATTGGGTACACTCACACACGACGAGGTTGATCATGTACAACAAACAAATGACTTTATAATGGAGCTAGTACGGCTTGGGAGTTGCGCTATTTCGAAGGCAAAGAGAGAAGAAAGGCACGACCTGGGTTAAGCGGGTACCCCAGTACGAATTATTGTGATAGAGAGCTGGAGGGAAAAGTGCAAGCGGCCTGCAATTGAAATCACAGATTAAAACTATCCAATGCTCACGGCGAGGCCTGGGAATTACGACATTACGCGAGCTTCGTACAGCGGCCCATTGCTCAACCCCAAATTCGTATTCGTGTAGAATATCGCCCCGTCAACGACGGGTAAACGCACTTGAAATCCGATAATTCTTCCCTGATCTGGCGATTGCTTGGCTTCTGTGGAGCATGTCTATCCTGGCTCCCGATCGCATTCCCGCATCTAATCCGGTTGTAGATTAGCCAGGGGACATGGTTCTCTGCACAGGCCACGGAGGACGGAGCTTTGATGCCTCCGTCGCCATCGGAACCGCAAGGAACCAAGTGACAGCATTCTCGGAGATCAGCTCACAAGGGTTGTTGACTTTTCATACTTACATATAAGAGTGTCATCCTTGGTAGGGAATATGTGGACATTTGTCTAGAATTTATTGTTTCTTCGACTGGTCTCATTTGCTCGCCAATCATGCAATCCCGACGACCTCGTAACGATGCGGAAGTCGCCCCACCCGACGAACATACTGCTCTCCTCAGAGCTGACATTCTCCATGGGGACTCAGTCGCCTTAACGCATCGAGTGTCTCCTCGGATCGCGCATCGTCTCTATCTCTCTCACTTCTTATCGACTTGGAACTCCCGAGTCTTCGAGTTTGGCGCAGTGCTGTACCTTGCAACCATATTCCCCGGCACGTTGCTACCCATGTCGGTGTATGCTCTCACGCGAGGTCTCTCTGCTGTGATATTCGCGCCCGCGATCGGACAATATATCGACACCAATGACCGCCTCCAAGTTGTCCGCGCCTCTATAGGCATGTCACCTCACCACGTTTGTCGTATAGAGATACAGGGTAATTGACTAACGCTTAGATCGCAGTCCTCCAGCGATTAGCCGTGGCAACCTCTTGCGTCATATTCTACATCTTGTACATCTGTGTTCCATTGGGTAGCGATGGTCGCACAGGCATGCTTGGTGTGGTCTCCTTCTTGGCCTGTGTCGAGAAGCTGTACTCTATCGTAAACCTCGTCTCGATCGAGAAAGACTGGGTAAGTACTATTTAGTACGGCACATTCTTCGCATCTAACGATATCATTTCTTAGGTCGTTGTTCTAGCAGGGAATGATATATCCGCTCTGGCTACCTTGAATGCGCAGATGCGACGGATTGATCTCCTGTGCAAGCTCCTCGGGCCTCTCTGCATTGCATTGATTGGTGGCTTGTCGACAAAGGCAGCTATTATCACCAATTTCACTATGAACATTACTTCGGTAGTGTTAGAATACTTCGCAATAGCTTGGATCTATTACGAAGTCCCAGCCCTCCAGGAGAGGAGATCGAGGCCTCGGGCATCGCAACCAGGTCCCCAGTCCACTCGGGGAATTACTATTACGGTCGCAGGGGTGATTTCCCGGGGCCCGTAGCTCCTACAATCGGTTCATTACTAATTTCAGCTTCTACTTCCACCATCGTGTATTCCTCCCCTCGATCGCGGGCGCACTGCTCTATCTCACTGTTCTGAGTTTTTCCGGCCAGATGGTCACGTATCTGGTCGCCTCTGGTTACAATACCACACAAATAGCCTTTGCGAGAACTTCAAGCGTGGCATTTGAGGTTATGGCGACCTGGGTTGCGCCTTGGCTGATAGGCCGAATTGGACCGGTGCGAGCAGGTCTATGGTTAAGCAATTGTCAGGTGATTCCTCTCATCGCTGGCATCACCATTTTTGGCGTACTTATGGAAAACCCAGTCGTCTCTGCTAGTGGACTCGTCATCGGGACCATTGTGAGTCGACTAGGGCTTCGAGGTTTCGATTTGTGTATGCAAGTCATTGTGCAGGAGGTAACAAATTCAGACAACAACCAAACTCCAAACTCCAAGACTAATTCTTTCTTAGGAAGTGGAGGCTGAGACCCGCGCGGCTCCTTTTCTTCAGTTGAGGCTGCTTGGCAAAATGCCTTTGAGCTTCTTTCTTTCCTACTTTTCAACGATTGTGTTCTTTCATCCATCGCAGTTCTTTTGGCCTTCGCTGATTTCTGGTACGGCCGTCACTACAGCAAGCTTTGCCTTCACTATCTACGTCTACCGTCGAAGAGGTCACTTGTTGCACTTAAAAAAGTTCACAGACCTTTTATGGAAGGAAGCAGGAGGCACGACCTGCCTCTAGACTACAGAGAACTGCATGGTACATAACCTGGGGCATAGAGTAAAGTGAAATGCAAAGGTGTATCTAAATTCGTAGAGAGAAAAGGCCATGTCCATTTTAAATCATGGGTATAGGCACAATTTTAAGCAATAGCAAAGCTTGGTGGAGGATCATGAAAACGCGTGTGTCTGTCACTACCCTCACACTAGGCTAAGCACTTGTATCGTATTGACGCTACGGCAAAAGTTGAATGAACACTCCGCTAGTGCGGAGTTTAACTGAGGCCTATATAATGTGACAACTTATTTACCAATAAGCAACATGAGGCAATGAGTACTCGAACGACCCAACGCTCATAGCTATCTCCAGCAGTAGCTTCCTCTATGGCAGTGGCCGCCTCTGGGATAGAAACTAGTTCGAATTCTACGTACAGCTGCTCAACCTTGGTTTCTTCATCACCCATCACCTCCCCCTTGAGATAGCCGTCATCTTTTACCTTCCTGTCCTTGAGGAACGGATTAATTGACCTCTTGCAACGGCATTTATTCACCCTGTAACTTCTCGGCCACCTTGAGCCCGGTCATCATATAGAGTTCAGCAGTCCAACTCCAAGATCCCTCAATGTACTTTTTGACTGGATCTATTGCGAACCTTTCATATAGATATTGGTTGTCCGGGTCAAAGTAGGTCGTGGCTATTTTCTCACAAGATACGGTGTTCTCCCCGTCTCGATTAAAGTGTGAGGAACAAGTACAGAAAGTAACTATTCCCTCAAGCTAAGTATTTGAATAAATATTCCACTAAACGCGATTAATGGATATGAGGTACTTGTCTTCTTTTCCTAGTCCACCCGCATATCTCTGAAGTGTAGATGAGACCTCTTGAAATAAAGCTAACCTTTTATCAGAGCTATACTCCGACTCAGTCAGACCACATGACAGACACACATCCACAAGCATTCGAACTGTTACCCCACAGAGATGCTCCACAAGAGTTAACTGCTTCTTAGCTTCTTCAGCAGCCTTAGCTAGCTGAGCCTGAGAACCGATAGGGCCGAGAATCTTGCCGCTGGTGATCTAAATAGCTAGGACCGGCCTCCGGGAAACGCTGGAAGCCAGGAGGCCAGAGCTCAATAGAGTCACCACCTTTCTACTGTGCGATATCAAGTGGTCACCGGAGCATTATCAAACATGGTTGCCACTATCAGGACTACGTAATTAGGTGGCACAAGTCAAACGATTATTTAGTACGTATTTCGCATCTGATGACTTCATCCTTACGAAATTTAAAACCCTTTGACTCTTTTCGCGCAGCTATGGCCGAAATAGTAGCAGCAACTGCCTCTATGTCAGTCCTGGCCGGACTCAGCACAGTCCTTTCCAGACTCGACTTAGATACTAAATCTAAGCGTACAATCCACTCGAAAGAGACGGCAAAACACCTCCTTCACGTAGAGATATTGCGTCTCAAAGTCTTGGCCAAGTCAGCATGGTTCATGGAGCAGATGAGAACCGGTGAACCGCTTTCCGGCCATATATCTGTCGTTTTGAAGAGGATTCCTGTTTTAATCGAATACATAAACGAGTCCGAAGTGACCAGGAGCGAAGTAAGGTCACATTCATGGCGAGTGGCAGAGTCGATAAGATGGCACATTCGAAGGGACGCGGTGATGCGTAGTATTGCGGAGTTCCAGCGACTGAACGACGCCCTCTACGGCTTCACCTCCGTTTCCCAGAACGAAATCAATGGACTGGTAAAGGACAGCGCCATCAATCTAATTCAATTAAATCACATGATGAGATCAACAATGGAAGAAAAGCAAGAGTTCATCTCAAACTTGATTCTCAGCGACCCGGTACCAACCGACCAACAAACAGCGAAGAATCTTCTTACCAAGGGCCACAAACAGCATACCCTATCAGAAGAGAGTCATGCCCCAGGTTTAATCCAATCACTCTTTGAGATTTCTCTCAGTGGACTAGGTCTTATCTCAGCAGTCCTCAAAGCCAAGATGTCCTAGAGCTGCATGATCAGTTGCAAGTCTGGGGATTGGGCCTGTTTCAAGGTGGGATTGATTCGGACGCTATTCTCCGGATCGAGTATGGGGATACTAGATGTCCTGGACCCAGTTCTGAAGTATTCAACCCAATATTTGTCAAGATTCTTCTTTCCAATGGTGAGGTAATTGCAATGTCGTTTGAACTTGAGCTGACATCGCAGAATTCATTCTCGTCGCATTACGACCTAATAATCAGGCGGTCTATGAATACCTAGAAGATCTAAACAACACATTCAACCAAGCTGCCCTCCACGGCTCCGTCCTGCATTTTACCGCGTTGCAAAGTGCTCTTTTGGGACTAGAGTCGGAAGATGATTCATCAATCGATGCCGACTCATCCACTGCAACAAAAGTATCAATCTGCTTGCTTGAAATACAGGACGAGCTCAAATGCCTCAGCAGCCTCAACCCAGTCTTGAGAATGATGAAACTCTTGCAGAGTCAACCCAACAGAAGCTTGAAGAAACAAGCCTCATTCTTGCAGTCGAATCTTCAAGCATTGAATGCTACAGGTGAGGATATTAAGCTCGCGCAGACAATTGTTGACACATTGCGAATGCAAGAGAAGGTAGACAAGGAGAATAAGAAGGAAAAATCGGTGGCAAAACCTTGGCTGGGTTATTTGAAGACGAAACGAAACGGCTGTCGGAATGGCGGAGTTCCCGAACACAACATGCAACACACGAAATGGATACAGTCCTCAGAAGTCTTCAAGGAGCATTGCAAGGTATGCTTGGAAATATGATTTTGGTCTTCTGGTGCTTCTCCTTCTCTTATCTTATGCCAATACTCTATAGATGCAATAAATTATGATAATATGAATGATGCGATTGGGATATTTCAACAGTCTATGGATGACCTAGAAAAGATCGATGGACGTAAAGAAAAGGAGAATTCAACTGAATTAAGGAATTAAGGAGGCTATCAAGCAATAGTAGAATAATAAAGTAATAAGGTTGTTAGTTTGATAGAAGTATATGTTGCCAAGGATGAAGCCCGGTGGGGCGGTATGTGTCTCTTCCATTATCAGACGGCGCCGACTAACTCTACAGAAAACATATTGACGACGATCTACGTCCGTATGTGTGCGTTTCTAGGAATGCGGAGACTTTTCATTGTCATTCAAAACCACACATGAGTGGCTACTTGTCTCACATGGATCAGGGACACCGCGCCGATTGGGCTCGATATATCCGCTGCGTCAGGTGGCCATGTCCAGACTGTCTCGAGCTACCACAGCGGACGTACTTCGCAACATAGGATGCACTGGTTTGCCATCTATCAGAGGTTAGAAAAAATGACCGCCCGGTGATTGTAAACCAGCTAGCTTTCAAGACTGAAAGCAAAGTACAAGCAATTTGATCCCTTAGACCCTGGAAATTGTCCCCTCTGCGGGCCACCGCCTTGGAACGGTCCAGAAAGGACAGGCAAGAGCCTAGTAACCCCGGCCGGCGACTTCAACGATCTACCCAAGCATATTGCGAACCATCTCCGACACCTTGCCTTCCTATCTCTGTACAGGTGGGATGACGACACTGGCTTGCAAGACGACAGGTCAGATGACGCTGTGGACTCCATAGGTGTCGTCGGTTTCAATTCGGACAAGGATAAGGGCACTGCGTCAGCCAAAGACTCGGCATCACTTTTGATCGACTTGTCAGACTCCGACTTGAAGGAAAAGCGAAGGCGTCGTCTTGTTGTTGAAGAAGAAGAGCTGGTTGAGAGAGAGGGGGTATTTGGTCTAGTTGAACAATGCTACAACTCCGATGCAGCAGCCATCACCGCACTCTGGGCTGCCTCCCTCAATAAACAGGCCCTCTCGTTTACCAGGACTTCTCAACGGCTGTTTCCATGCCACATGGAGCCCTTCGAGCTTCTCGAGGATGGCTCTATCAATGAACGGGCCGCTGCTGCTAACTCCTGGAGATTCACGGTTTCTGATTACCCTCCCGACGTCGTTATACACATCTGGTACGCCGCAAAGGACCTTATTGATTCGTCAAACCCCGCGACTGCCCGTATTGCGGGCTGGGAGCTTCTGACCGAGTGTGCTAAACATGCAAACTCCACCGATCTTGAGCGCCAGGAATACTTTACCACCTTGTCTTCACCCGCACACCAAAAGGATTTCCACCTTCAACTGTCAGCGCTTATGGGACTTACAAATGATGGTCGCATCCTGACGGGCTTTACTTATCAACTTGTCCCTTTGTTGACTAGTTGGCTACGGGAGACCTACAATGCAGTGCGACTAACTCGGCGAAGGGCTACCACAGGCAGAAAGGATTCAACGGAAACCCGGGCGACTGCCCTCGATGCAGAAAGATACCTCTATGAACTCTTCAGTTTCATAATGGATATAATCAAATTCAACTCCAAGAATACCGACGAGACTGCCATGATTAACTTGGTCGACAGACTCTTCGATATTTGCATGATCACCACCAGAGAGGATGACAAAAATGCATGCATTGCTGGTATTGACGCTATTATGGCTTTGAACATAATGCCTGATTTAAAGCTGAGGGGTTGCGTCGAGCTGCTGGCTTACGTCTGTTCTATAATCGAAAGATTTCGAAAGCCTGTATGGTACATTCTTTCAGAGCTCTGCAAATCTCTCAATGGTCCCCTTGTCATTGGGATCTTGCTTGACCTTCTATCCAATCATCCTCTCCAGTAGCTCAAATAACCGGGATACTCGCGGCGCCCTTGCCGTCTTACGGAAACTACAATCAGAGAGCGGCGCTGACAAAGGATACCCGCCTATTCCGTATCCCTTACTCGCGGAAAAGCTTTCTGTAGTTGCCAAAAAAAAAAAACATCATCCGCTAAAACTTTGCTTACTGCCCTTCAATTCATCAACGACCTATTTGACGAGGGGCAGGGTAATATACACCACTTACTCAGAAACGAAGATTGGTCAATGATTCTAGATGCCGCCATAGAATGTTCCAAGAGCTATTCTACTGAGACCCTTCACGTCATCTCGAAAGAGGAGTCTTGACAAGATCCTTTTGTATGGGAGCTCCTGTCTCTTATCACAAAGCTCAAATACCTCAAAGGTCAAAGGCTTGGTGATGACTATGTCTCACGACAAACCGTCGTTGAATCCCTCGCCGAATTTCAACAGCTGTATCCAGATCTCGCCTGATTTCGATCCACTCAAGACGTCGCTCAATAACGCAGGCCAATTTTCCAACCTCAGTGTTTTGGCCATTTTATGGACGCTCTTAGCGAGTGGTACGAAGACCAATCCCAAGGCATAGCTCGCATTTCGAAGGGTTTGTCGAGCTGGCTTCCCAGAACGAAACAGAACTCCACATCTACTTTTTCTAGTCACTGCTATTTGTAATTCGGTATATTAGAATATTCGCGCAATTTTACGTTAAGAACCAGACAGACCATGATGAAGATCGGGTAAACTGCCCATGTGACAAATCACGAGTTTGTGATCAAAGAGAGACTGTAAAGGCATACGCTACTGAGGTCTTGATACTTTGGCCGTCATGTTTCCATGGCCTGTTGTTATTGTTTAAAATACCATCTAACGTGATGGTGTTGACAGCCGCGTTGGGGTTTTCACAACTGCAGGGCCAGCCTGGCATACTAACCACTACTTAAAGTGACTTCACCATCTAACTTATTGGATGGGCATGCGTTTTCCTTATTCAATTCTTCGAGTTTAGTGTCTTGTCTTGTCATTTTACACACAGCGTCGCGGCCGCTTATACCACATTCTTTTATACTCTTTTTCCCTAGATTGTAGTGAGAAGCATTTAGCCAAGTGCTTCAACCATCCAGTCAGCCCATTTCACCAGCTCGTCTCAGAGGAATCCCTCTTTTAGTTGGATCCTTCTTGATCCCGGACTCTCTCTGTCTTTGGTCCGGTCTGCACTAAGTGCATCTCCCACCAACAAACTAACTCGGAGACGACACTCAAGCATATCAAAATCCATTTCGTTTCTATTCCTGTTTGTAGAGCTGAGCTCTGCATCAGTAGCCTGAAGTGTCTATGCACGCCTATTTTTAAAATGTAATGCCGTGCGAGATCCCTTCCGAGGCTCCAGACCTAGAACGACGTCGCTATTTGAAGCCCGGTTAGAATTCGCTAAATCGAATGATCTAACTACCTAACATGTTCTCTAATTAGAGACTGAGAATCTTCTATGAATGTTCCAGACACTGTCGCTTTGATGCAGGACTACTCAGGCCTCGAAATTTATCACCTGCTAAGGAAATACGGGAACGGACTGTGACAACCCTAGGCTTGCTTGACATTTGGGCTAAATATACACATAAAGTTCCTAACACCATCAGGTTAACTGTACCAGTTGCACCTCTCCTTCTCGAAACATGCAGTTATAGCAGCCTCTGTAATATCGGCATATTGTGAGGCCTCCTGAGTCTTAGTCTCGATCAAAAGTAAACCCAGGCGCTGGAAGTTCGTCCCAGGGCCTTCATCAATAGACCTGAGATGCAAGAAGAACCATCCCGTAGTGAGTTGACTGGAATCTCCTACTTCATCAAAGCGAAAGATTAGAATATACTTGCCGTGGTTCGGGTGAGCATCTGTCGGCTGATCACCCTCGTCCAAGTAGTAGTTGCACTTGGGAAACAGACGACCAACACCATCATTCCGGAAAAACTTCGTCAAACCCCAGTATACTGGACCGCGCAAGAACAGAGTCCCATGGGAGCAATTCCCAAAGGGATTATCAGCACTAGCAGTAGCATATGCCACGTCGTTGAGACTGGCGTAGAGTTTTGTCAGTTTCACGCCCTGGATCATGAACTGCACTGGCCTGCCGCAGGAAGCCTATGACCAAGATGGAACACTGATGAGAGAATCAGAAGTTACACCCGAGGTGCTTACCCGCGGCTTCTCCGCCGTCTCTTCGACAAACCACGTCAAGGATTCTATAAGCATTTCCTCCTACATGCCGGTCAAGTATCTTTGACCGCTGTTGATTCGAGAGAACTGATTCGCCAATCCAGCAAGCGCGGGAAGCCGGTCTGAAGCTTTGGTTAGGTTGGTCCTGGTGTAGACCTCGACAACGCGCTGCCACCATCGTTGGGGATGATTTTGGCGGCCGCCCGCACGCAAAAGTGACTTATAATGAGCTATTTTTAAAGGAGCTGGAAATGGAAGATTGTTCGAGTTCCCCTTTTGAAACGTCTCATACGCCGCCAAATATTTCGTCGCGGGACTTTCGCCGAGCGTGTTTTGTGATGGATTGGTTCGTGAGAAAACCGCCTTCGCAGTCAACAGTCCCGAGGCATTCCCATAGCAGTTCATGAGGACCGAAAATGAGGAATCTCTTGGACAGAAACCTCTCTTGAAGAACCCAGCCACGGGTGAGTAGGTCGCGGGAGTTGCTTTGGGGCTCTTCGTCTCTAGATATGCGGGCCATGATGCCAATAGACCCCAGGCCAAAGTGCGGAAGAGGTCTTCGCAAATACAATTGAGTGCGGAGATGCCGGGGGCTCGTGATTTCGAAGCCTTTGAACACTTGGTCCGCTACAGCGAAGCAACCGTTTCCTCCAACTGCACTGGCGATCGTCAAAGTCGCATTCTCGTATACAAAGCACATCAAGCCGGCCCCTTCCGCCCAATCTTCAGGGCTGTCTTGCATGATGCAGATGTTATCAATCCAGATATACTTGATCGGTTCGTGGTCGGAATACGTCTTGCAATGCCAAGTCGCGAAGGCCCGGGCGAAGGTGATGGCTTGTTGGAATGTCCTAGTGAGGGAATCTCACTCGATATGCTATTTTAATTGCGTGATGTTGTCGTGAGTGGATCGGACCATCTCATTGTCGCGCAACCATCGGTGGCTCAAGCAGAGATACTGACCGCGGGCGCCTTGGCTCTCAACAAGCTGGAGGTTGTCTTTGTTGGAGAAGTTGACGACTCTTGTGGGCAGGATTGGAGGTTTTGCATCGTCCCCGCAGGTATCATGATTGGCCTTGCAATTCTTGAACCATGAGAAGGCTAATTTAAAAGCATCGGGTGATCCGGTATATCCCGATATGGGCCGTTGTTCATAAGACATGTTTGTATATACCAGTAGATAGCAAATTTGCCGTAGGAATCCGCAGGCTGTCCTTGCCCAGTCGACCCGGCGGGTCAGATAGCTTGGTTCCGTGGTTGACTTGAAGATCTCCAAAGACTCTTTGTGGGAGCGGCCTTGGCCATCTTTGACTTCCAAATCTACTAAGCTCCTCTCTGGAACCGGACTAGAGGAAATCGAGCTGAACATCAGTGATGGCCCCCATTTCGCCTCCAAGAATGGATGGAGGATGCGAAGGATATACCCAGTGATCCTGCAGCCGTGGAATCGTGCGCCCTGGGCTGCCGACATTGCGTCCTCGCTAGGCATGTCGAAAGTGTCTGGGGTGAAAGCTCCACGGCATTTAGAACACCCGTCTGCTTGAAATGGAAACAGGCGGTCGTACAGGGCATGGGAAATGGATGCGGCGGAGATTCTCATAGCCTCGGGGAGTTCGCCCCAGTCTCGTCGTGGGCTAGGTAGGGGGGGTGTCGATTCAGCGGCCATATCGAGCTGAGACATGGGCGTGGTAAGCTGGGCGGCTTGTGATAATCTCACCGAGCGGAATCAAGTCGAACTGGAGGCTGAATACCTGACATGGTGTGTTCAGCGTCTGGAGATAGAATTGGTGAACAGAAAGATAGGCAGACGAGGCTGGCGGTAAAATGTACCTACGAAGGCTGGCGCAGGAAGTTTGACGAATTCATGAGGTCCAGGTACGTACCAGGTGTACCGTGTGACACAATGTGCACCATAGTGCCTTTGTGGGATTACTTACATAATATACTCGGAGACGAAACTCGAGTTCACCAAATTCGATTTCGCTTCCTAGAGCTGAGCCCCTGTTGCTCTAAGCCGAGCTGTGCCTGAGCGAGGAGGAACTTGGACCGAGATTGACTGGGCTTTGGGCTAGAGCTGGATGGAACTTTTAAGAAAGGCCGACCTTTGGGATCATAAACTCAAGGGGACCCTGTTATTGGATAGTTGTCCCTGTTTCAGGAGGGTTCTTAGAAAAGCGACTATCCTGGGGTGTCAAGCAGAACCATTGGAGATTTATTTATAGCATCGGCTGCTGAGTTTATGGGGTGAACGCCATTAGTGATTAATGGATAGCAAAATTTCAAGGGGGGTTTGTGATCTTCATATCACTGGCCGAAATGTCGCCGAGCCTCTTGCGGCTGAGTGGTTGTAGCGCAACAATATAAGCAGGCAACGCCAAAAAAGGAACGAAACTGCAGCCACATAATCCTTCTCATGCTTGGCATTGCACTTTGCCACCGGAAGTAGCATGCAACATGCAAGTTTTCGGGAGATGTGTGTCAAATGGCGGACTGCCCTGTGGATAGACACGGCCCAGAGCCATCTTGGTTCGTGGACATGAGCAATTGAATTGGGGCGCAAGGGTAACACAGCATGTCGAATACGAAGTACAGCATACAGCATGTGTCGATCGATTTAGTATTCATTTCGCCAGGGGGGAATTGGGGGCTCAATCCCCCGAGTATTTCTCTTCTCCTCAGTCCGCTTTTCCACTTCCCGACCTGGCTCTTGCACGCTCTATCGAGAGAGTAACCACCGCGACTCAACCGAAAGCAAAATGGCACGAAATGAAGCAGAATGCCTGCCAAGTGGACATGAGCTGGAGCAACTGGCACCCAGAGGCGTCAAGGATATCAGGAAGAAGTTTGAGCAGGACAATTCAACCTCGACTACCAACAACTACAAAACCGTGAGGGACAAAAGCAATCCACCAGCAGTCTCGAATCCTTCCACGCCACGTTCGAGTCTGAATCTTCCAAGAAATGCACCTGAAAGGCCTCCAAAGCCCGACGGTATTAGAGGCGAGCCGATAAATGGCTCCGTGGGAGATCTGACATCTCTCAGATCACCTCCTTTGCCTCCTCGTCCGCCATCTGGTCCACCTCCTCCTCCGCCGTCTAGTCCACCTTCTCGACCACCATCTGCTTCACTTCCTTCTCTACCTCGTCTTTCCTTATCATTGTCCGATCAGCTTCGCACTTCCGACGTTCGCCTCCCGTCAATCTCATCGCCGGGGTCCGAAGATGCTGCCCGTGAGCTTGAAAGCAATAAACGGCAGCCTCCCAGCAGATTCAACAGTTTTTTTCAAGTCCGGACCTCTCTGCACAAAGTGCACCAAGATCAACTTCAGTCAATTTTACCCGAATACCACCACGCCGAACCAGAATGGCGAACAATACTGTATTGAACTCAAGCATCTGCTCAAGAAGCGAAAGACATGCAGCTTCTGCGGGCTGCTCTTCCAGGCCCTTTGTCTGCCCGAGAATGACCCTTTACATGAAGGAGATCTGCAGAAGATCATCCAGGAGGATGATAGCTTCTCTGTCCGGGACGGTCGAGTCGACTTCGAGACCTGGGCCCTGGTGCGCGAGAATAAATGGAGCATGAAGAACAATGCGTTCCTCATGAACAAGGACTCTCGTTGGCCGTTTGGAGGGCACACAAATGATTACCTCAAAATCCACGCCGAGAAGAGTACCAAGAAGGAAATCAAGAAGAACAAGAAGAAGAACAGCGCCTTAGGACAGTCGCAAGCAGAGACGGATAGCGATTCTGATCATGAGATTGACATCAATCGCAGCGTCAACATCTCGACCAACACCGAGTTTCAGGAATCAGACGCCCTGAACGTCAATGCCGTACTAGCAGGCGAGGGGGCTAAGATGGGCTTTCGAATGGCCGAGGAGTTTGACGGTAATGACGAACGCAAGCGATGGTTCAAGTTCGTCCGCGAGATGATCCCAGATACCGCCTTCTTCACCGAAATGGAGAAGAAGAAAGTCCCCGCGGCGCTCTTGATAATCGTATACGGCGCGTCGCACGAACACTTCGGCGTCATGGAAGTGACCCTTTTCGGCTGCAGTAAACGCATCACCCGCGACGTCAAGCCGCTGAGCCACTTTCGACTCCGTATTGCCTCGCCAGAGGTTCATACGAAAGAGCAGAGTCTCCGCTATGGCAAGATTCTCAACAAGACCAAGATTGATCTGGAGCTTTGTCGGAGGTGGGTGGATCACTGCCGGGATGAACATGGGGACAAATGCAACAAACCCGAATGGGCTAAGACTCTTCAACGGCCGACGAGGACCGGATTCAGGCTCGTCGACGTCTGGAACAGGGCAATTGTTGAACCGAACACAAAAACAACGCACTACAACTACACAGCTTTATCATATGTCTGGGGTGATAAAAAGCACTCCCAGTACATGAAGCGTTTGATCAGCACCAAGAGATTTGAGCTCTTCAAGCCGAACAGTCTCGATGATAAGTCTGTTGGGAACGTCATTGCAGATGCGATGGAGATTACACGCAAGCTTGGATTACGCTATCTTTGGGTTGATCGGCTCTGTATCCTACAGGATCAAGAGAAAGACAAGCAAGAACAACTAAAGCAAATGGATCAAATTTACGGCAGCGCTGTGGTCACCATCGTTGCTGCGTCTGGTCGTCACCTCGGCGAACCCATTGTCGGTGTGACCACTGAGCGTTCCATCAACCAGCTCGCTACACAGGTCACAGCGGACCCTGAGATCAACGTTCTCGTGCCTTGTAAGCGCAGCACAGGCTTGAGACCGTGGTCGATAAGGGCCTGGACCCTGCAGGAGAAGTTGTCGTCTAAGCGACTTCTCGTCTTCCACGACGGGATGGTTGACTTCTGCTGCCCTTGCGGTGTTTCTTACGAGGACATGGCGGCCGATGACTCCTGCATTAGCAAACCGCCCCCTCTTGTTAGATGGTTGACCCTTGTGGACCAGAAACTGGCCTCATCGACGACACCCGGGATGCGACTACTAAGGTCGCCTGTCTTCGCCCAGTACGCTTCATTGATAGAGCAGTACACGCCACGGCATTTATCAACGCCGTCGGATGCCTTGAACGCTGTATCTGGAATGCTTCGCATTCTAATCACCAACCAGCAGAACTCTCAACCAAGGACGCCTCCGCTGAGCGGCCTTCCTGAGGAGTTCTTGGACCAAGCGTTGCACTGGCACCCGGCCGCGGGCGAGGACGTCCGCCTCAAGCTGCGCGTAACCTCGAACGACTCTGGTAAGACGGGGGTCATGTTCCCGAGTTGGTCATGGGCCGCATGGACAGCCGTTGAAGAGGCCGTTGAAGAGGATGCTGAGAGGGGTAATGGTGGTGTGCGCTACGAAGCATCGTTTAGAGCCCAGACTGATAACAATGGAAAACTGAAGAAAGTTGTTCCTGATAAACAGGATAAAGCAGAAGAATTCATGAGACCGCTAATGAGGTGGTACGTGGCAAAACGGACTTTTCCAAGTCAGACTCACGCTCAGACTCACCCACGCCTTCGACCCCTGAACAAGACTGGCCTTGGCCTCGCCTTGGACGACGTCGACACCGAGAAGTGGAACGAATTGGTCAGCGCAGCTACAGGCAAACTAGACCATAGCATGCCCGTCCTTGACCAGGGCGTAGCGAGACTACTAACGGATCAGCACCTCGTCTTCAGGACGAAAATCGCCCAGTTCCGCCTCGGGGAGACACGTACTATGACCGACACTACCTGGAAGCGCGATGACAGCGGCAAACTTGTGGTGTTTTCAGAGGTCAAGATACGAGAGACTCCCATCTTGGGCATCTTGGACAGCAAGGGCCTTTGGGGTGAGGTCGGCCGGGCCTGGCTCCCGGATCCGGACGGACACACTCCGGGGCAGCTCCTATATGACTATGCCCTCATTTCAGAGGCGCAGTACTTTGGGAACGATGAGTCTGTCGATTTTACGGACTACCCTCTCTTCAATGTCATGCTTTTGAGCTGGGAAGGTGGAAGACGGCCATTTGCTCGTCGCGTGGCGATGGGAAGGCTCACTAAGGAAGCGTGGGGGCTTGTGCCAAGTAGAGAGGAGGTTGTTGTTTTGGGATGAGGTGGTAAACATATATAGATTGTGACATTTCAATTTCCTTTGTTTCCTAAGAAAAGACACTGGCTTTGTCCCAGATTGGGGTGACTTTCTCATTTAGAGTGTTTCAAAAGGTAATGCCCACCCGTGTGAACTTAAACTTATTTGGTCACCCTCGCTGATCAATAGCCGACCTGACAGTCTCGATTTTATGGTCCCAACACCCTCAGGAGTAAAGTATATATCATCTCATGTTCAATACTTCCCAACTTCAAAGAAACATTCACAAGATGCACAGAATCTAACCTTGCAAAGCAATGCCCGTTTAGTAGATCTTAGGAATGATCCTCCACCTCACCGTCTTCTTATACTTTTCCCAGTCCTCTCCATACTTCTCTGAGCAAGCAGCATCGTCTCTCCGCTCACGGTGAATCAGCAAAAATCCAAACCAAGCTGAATAGAAGTAAGTGAAGAACATTCCCCACCCTGCCGCGCCTTTCTGAACCACCTCGCGGCCGTCTAGCATTTTCTTGATGCCTACGCTGGTCAGGGCCGTTCCCGCTGGAACAATGAGATAGCCGGCAATTCCTGTGGGCAGACAAAAGGGCAGAGATTGTACCCAATCTCCAAAGTAGTTGATGTGGCGGGCCCTTCCCCACCAGCCACCAGTGAGAAGTCTCGTTCCTCTCTTGGTTTGGATATACGGCATGTTCGCCACCCGCCGGGTGAGTGGGATTGGTGCGGAACATGTTCTTCTGAGAGTTTGTGGCTCTGAAAATGTACAAGCCAGTGGAAAAGACGGCCCCGATAACCGTGACGGCAGGCCATCCCAGGTGAACCGGGTAGGTGGACAGGTAACGACACTGCGTCGAGTAGAGGAATGGCACCCAGACGATATCGCCAAAGCTCAACATGAATCCCATTCCATCTGTGGTAATGTCCATCATGCCCAAGAGGCCAGCCTCTGCGTACTGGCCTTCCAGAACATAGTACGACTGAACTAGGCCCACAATAATAATGCTGTCGGAAACATAACCGTAGGTGCGATACTGTTTCGCGATGAAGGCGCAATCCAGAAGAGCCCATCCAGTGAGGCCAGGACGCATCTCCAACCAGGCTTTGATATCGATTTCTCCAATCAGGGGAATCGTGACTCGGGGATTGAGCTCACGACCAATGAAGAAGTCGTAGATGAGGTTTCCGGTATGCCCGCCCCTGGCCAACTCACGTAACTCAGGATTGCCCTGCTTGACACTGAAGCTGCCAATGTACACATAGATGGATATGGCGTAGGCGAGTATGATATTTGCCGTCAGGAGTTGCAGGTAGTTTTCGGAGATAAACGTCCACACGGCAAATTCCGCCCCGTAGAGGTATGTTCCGATAGCACAACCGGCAAACTGGACAGCTGTGGCGTAAAAAGCTAGAAGACACGGCTCATTAATATTTGAAAGTAAATACGGCAGCCTAAACTAGGAGGGCTTACCATTAAAGCGATATTTAAGAGGGCGACCGGACTCGCGCAACTTCGTGCCATATACTTCGTGGGCAGGCAGCACTCGATAGAGGATCAGGCTGATGAGGTAGTAGGCAGACAACCAGCCTGTGGCCTTCCAGCTTGCAAATCCCCAAAGGCCATCCTGAGGCCATGGAATCTCGGGCTTGAGCTTGTCCCAAGTAAGGTTGCGAGGATCTAGCACAGAGGGAGGAGGACAGCCGGAGATATCGTTTGCAGCCGAGAAAGAGGACATTCATCAAGATGGGAAGCCCAAAGACGATTCCTGTAGCGCCAACACTGTCGAGATGGTGTCATTCTCAGCAGAGTGAACTGATATCACCGAATCACTTGACAATGGCTTATTCACTTACGGGCCGCCAAATTCATATTGATGGTGTAGGGTAGCCATACTGGCCGATCCACCGCTTGGCACGCTAGAACAGGGGTGCTGAGGGAAGGCTGATCAATTCAGCTCACGCTGGAAAGATTTCAGAGACTAGAAAGAGGGAATCAAACGCTGTTGGCTTCGAGTATACAATCATACTCTCAGCCAAGATGAAGCGCTGTCACGTCGACAGCTGGCTCTTATGTATTGGTGTTTTTCCAGCGACAAGAAAATCAGGCCAGTCTGGGAGCATCGGAAGTGACTTGCTCCGCCCCGCAATATTGTCGTACCGTCACCCTAAGCGCATCTGGTGTGGCAGGGTTGACAAATTCGCGACCATGGTTGGCTCGTCTACGCGTGGAGATGCGCCAAGCACCAACTTGTTGACGTATGGTTGAGACAGAGCGGAGACGGGCTACTCGGGCTCCTGAGGACGGGTTACGCGGGTTCCATCGTGTCGATGAAGCCAACGCGATAGTCTATTTCTTGGTCAAGTGGGCGAACGGCAAGGAAACTTGGGAGCCCGAATGGAACCTCCAGCACGAGACTGTCACGGCCCGTACAACCGGCGGTAACAGTACCCATATTTTCTCTCCTTGATATTGGTCCTCGGCACATGCACGAGAGCCCCGTCTCATTATACCAAAACCAAACCTCAGCAATGAGATCACGAGTCTCATCATTGAGACTCGCGATCTCATCACTGAGGCCACAGCCAATGACAGTGAGTCACATAGAAGTGCACAGTATACTATATTAAAGCCTTAAGCTCCTTAGCTATCAACACACTCCGTTACATCAAACTACCTTTGACACATTACCAGAGCGTGATCTATATTGCTTACCTCGGCGTCCTGATCCACTCAATCATACACCCACGTCCCAGCCTACCCTATACTCCCACAAAGGATAAGCCGGATCGTCATAGTATAGCAGATAGAATCTTCTGATATTTAGCTGGAGCTTTATTTTGCTGTTTAGTTACTTTAGCCCCGATGTTGTTTTAAAGGTTGATTTAAGGATGTGAGCTAGCCCGAGGGCTAGCCGAGGGCTTGCCGCGCTGCTGGCGCGGGGGCTTCCCTTATAACCTGTTGTGCGGCACAATTGAGTAACGCTAGCTTACTCGAATTGGTTGATCTTTTTGGCCTAACGGCTGGGACGATCTATTGCAAGGTTGGGCATGCCGCCCCAACCCTTACACTGATATACCAGTTCCTTAGACCCTGTTCAGATATCACAGACACTGGCAGCTGGGCTTTTTGCAACTGTGTCCATAATCCAATCCTTCGTCTTATCAATCCAAAATTGTTGTTGTTCAGACTGCCTATAGTTCCGTTCGTAGTCCATACGATCAGACTGATAGGTAGTGTGATAGTGCTGATTGACGCACTGGAGTTTAATAACAGCAGGGCTAGCCTGATATACTAGCTACTACTTAAAGGAACTGCTCCTTCTATGCCATTAGAAGGGCATGCTGTTTCCCTTCTTGAATTTTTGACTTTTGAGACTTAATCAGTCTTACAGACAAGCTGCTGCAGCAGCTCTTATTATTTTCTTAACATTCATTTTGCTTCGTTATATTCTAAAGCACTTAATCAAGTGCTTCTAACCCTCATTTAAGCCATTTCCTCAGCTGGTCTCAGCTAAAGGCCCACCTTTCAGCCCGAACTGTAGGGTAACCCAGACTCTCTCTGTCGCCGGCCCTGTCCGCACTAAGTGCATCTCCCACCAACAAAGCAGCCCTGTCTTCGACAGTCAATTCTGCAATAGATCGGGCCCGTTAGAGCCGATCGGGTGTCTCGTGGATACAGGTCGGAACGAGGGTCTGACTAAACCCCTGACTGACCGGCTGTCGGGTATGCCGGAGTCGTTCGGGCTTGATCCGCTGTGAAAGGATTCTTCGGAAATAGGGTACTTAAGGCCGGTCTGACCGGCTCTTCTAACGGCTGGTCAGTCCGCAGCGCAAATAGCCTCTTCACGCAATTCTGGCTGTTAATTGTTGGATCCGATACGATCAATTGGACCATGGTGATAGAGTTCAAGACAATGTGGAGACTAATAAGATGATGATTGTCTGATCTAGGATTCGGGGTTTTATGTCATTCCCTCTGACTAAGGTCAGGATATCGATCTATCAGAGGTTTCGTAATACAGGGTCACAATCCAAAAGTATGCTGACCAAGCTCTGGAACATGGCCCAGCGAAATGGGGACGGCATAACCTTCTCCCGTCGGTCCAACTATCATCCCGCCATCGTCAACTCTACACTCTCAGTCGTGGTCAGTTGTACGAAGTCAGCACCGCGACGGATTTTACACGTAATGGCAACAATTGAAGTCGAAAATGTAATTGTAATTGAGAAGTATAGATATCGATACTATGTCTCACTGTAGTACCTACCCAATCATCAGTACCTCTGTTCTATTAAGCCCTCCTTCCACGTCGATTCAAGATACAGGATGCGCTTGCTCAATCTTTTTGCCATCGCCGGTGCATTGGTGCCCCTCAATGCCGCTCCCACGTGTGCAGAACCGAAAACATCCGCGGCAAAAACTGGATGCTCCCGTCATCCAGTCAGCCCCTACATTCAGGAGAAGAAATTCGATGCCTTTGTTCACAAGTTCTACGTTCTGAAGGAGCCTAAAGCGGCCATCCTGGAGAATATGGCCGTGGATTATATCCAACACAACCCCTACGCCCTGAGCGGACGCCAAAACGCCATCGACTATGTTGGCCCTACGTTCGAAATCGCCAACTTCACGGTCGCCCGTACGTCTTTTAGCAACAGCACTGGCTGGATCCATACCAAAATGGAGATTCCGGACGCACCGTTTATTGCGGTGGTGGATATTTTCAGGTTCGAGGGGACCTGTATTGTTGAACATTGGGATGTATTCCTCCAGCTGCCGGCCAACGCCACAAATCCGCTGGCGCTGTTCTAAGAGCTCTTTGGAAATGCGCACATGTAATGGGGATCGTGTATGGAGTTTCACGCCGATAAGAAAGTTTAGGATTGTCATAAGAAAATGAGATACGTACTGTGATAGTGTTGAGAGACGCACTGGGGTTTAATGACAGCAGGGCTAGCCTGACATACTAGCTACTACTTAAAGAAACTGCGCCCTCCAAGTTATTGGAAGGACATGCTTTTTTCCTTCTTGAATTTTTTACTTTGGAGACTTAGCCTGTCTTGCCTTGCATTTCCAGATCAGCTATCGCAGCAGCTAATATTACCTTCTCCACGCTCTTTTTCCCTTGGTTATATTAGGAAAGATCAAGTGCTTCTTCAATCATCGGTGAGCCTATTCCTTTAGCTGACATTACCGGAAACCCTTCTTCTAGCCCGATCCTTGGGTCATCCCAGACTCTTTCTGTCTCCGGCCCGATCTGCACTAAGTGCATCTCCCACTAACAAAATACTTGAGGGAAGTGTTGGGGTTCATACGGAGTACAATAGAAGAGAACAGTGGGTGTCAAGCGAAATGAAGGGATGCATGGCCCGGGGGGATTAAGCCTCATAGGGTTAGCACGTGTCACTAGCTGAGGCCCCTTACAAGGGCTATGCCGTGCCGGTCCCGACCTAGTTAGGCAAGTTTGACCTTCCCTTCTACTAGCTACGGCTGTAAGCGAGAGCTCTGCTTTACAGCTGTAAGCTACCCTCAGCTTAGCTCCTTCTCCTCTCCTGCTTCTTAGTCTTAGATAGACGAATCTACTGCACCCTTTTGTTGAACAAACCAGGGTCAGCCCTTCACAGGAGAGCTGCCTTGGTAACGGGAGATTCGACTTTTAATAAAGTCAGTTTGTGAAGTTGCCTCAATTGGGTTATTTGGCGTCTTAGGAACCCAGCGCTGTAGGCAAACCCTTGTTGGTAACGTTCTGCCGCTCCAGAGAGCAGCCGGGTCCCCTCTGGAGTGGGAGGCTTAGCATAGAGGAAGAATAAGCTAGTGCGTAATACAGAAGGCCCAGTTAACAACAATCAATTAAGGCAAATGTTTATATGACTAGATTAAATTACTATAGTGAACACAGTGTTTTGTAAGATATCTGCTCAGCGCGAGGTACAAATGAAAAATTAAAAGGAAATGGAAATCGGGGAGCTAAGAGAGAGCGTAACAGGCGAGCCCGAAAGGGTCACCCACTGGATGGGAGGCTCGGAGCCAACAACATCCGATTTAATTGACCCTCCAGATGCCGAAACAGAGCCGGAGGGGATAGTGACGGGGATGGGAACAGAACAGCTGTTCCCAGACGCAGAGACTGTAACAGCCTTAAGCTTGCTGCCGTCGCTGGAGAAACTATATGATAGCTTAGGGTTGCAGTCATCTAAAGACTTGCGGTCGAGGAAGTACTGAGCAATATCATCGTGCTTCAGAGACTGAATAGGCCAGTTGGTCAAGCGCATCATTTCCTGAACCATAGTTTCAGTCCAAGACATAACCAGTGACATCTGGCCACTCTGGGTGCCAATAGTGATAGAGGTCACTGTGGTCTGGTGCATGTTGGTCTGATGGAACATGTAAGGATCCGACTGAAGCGCAAGCAAGTTGCGGATAGTAGATGCCTTTGAGCTGGCCAGAAGGTCAAAATAGGTGCCCTTACCAGCGGATGTTGCGATCCACTCGTTCAGGGTACAATCCATTGTGTTACAGTTAAAGTAAATTGCAGTAGAGAATCGAGGGACGATGGTCAATCCATCATAGCCATTAGCTGCCACAGTGCTAATAAGAGGCCAGTAGGGGTTGTTTGGGTTTCGGAGAACAGGACGTGTGTTGTCACCAACAACGTTGACAATTCCATTGTCCATCCAGGCCTTAATAGCATCTCCATTGTGCAGACCAGTAATAGCTGGAGGAACAAGACCATTGGCCGAGAAACGCGTAGCCTGGTCAATGCCGAGCTGCTTCATCCACGCCTGGTTGAATTTGATCTCTCGTGACGTATCGTGGTAGGTGGCATTATTCAGACTCATATGGGAGAAGGTATGAGAGAGATGGGCAAATTGGTTGAGGTTGTCGGCATTGGTGAACCAAGAGGAGAAAGAATCCATGCCGGAACAGGCCTTGGACCAGGAGTAGGTCTCATACCCAGTCGGCCAGAGATCCGTACCGGTGCCAAGTTCCTTCTGAAACTCGAGGGCAGTGGCATTGGGGGAATCGTAGTAGACGGCGTCTTCGGGGTCGCAGGATCCCGACTGATCCTTGAGAGTTGAAGTGATAAGATCGCCGTTACCGTTGTGAGCAAGTTCGAGCCAGAACACCGAGCCTGAAGGCATACGGCTAACAATACTGTTCTGCCAGGTGACATGGGCCTCAAGGTCGGCAATCTGGATCTTAAAGTCGTCGAGACCGGTAGGGAAGTACAGCTCTGTAGAGATCTGAACGTCGTCGATCTGGCAGCTCAAGTGCGTCTTGCGCTTGCCAAGGAAGAGTCCGCGGGTGATCCAATGGATATGGGCGTGCTGCAGGTAGTTGGAGGTAAGAGACCAAGAGGGAGCCCAGCCGATGAACCAGACAAATTGCTCGCGGCCATTGAAGTTGTTGATGACGGCGGCGACCGTTTCGCTGGTGTAGCCCGTGGAGATTCCGAACTTGGCGATCTGCTTGGTGGTGCTCGTGTCGGTGATGGTGGCGGGGACGTGCCAGAGACCGCTCGTAGAGACTTCAGCCTTTCTAAAGAGGTGTTAGCTGGACTCTGTGGGTATAAGATAAGTAGACTTACGCCTTGATGTTTGCTGTGGGGAAATCGCTAACGTCGGTAAAGCTGATGGACTGATCCGCAGTGCTGTCACAACATCCGCTGCCAACAGGAGTAGTGCCAAACTTGACACCGGGATACTCGTTAATGCGGACCATACGGACATTATAGTCAGTCTGGTAAGAATAGAGAGCCGTCCACTGATTGTCGGTCAGGGCACTGCCCCAACCAGTGCTCTTGGAGACGGCAATGGACGACAGAATAATGATACCGCCATAGTTGCCGTGAGTGGAAGACGAGCTCAGCGGAGGCAGGTCGGAGCCGTCGGCAGACACAATAAAGGTCTCATAGGGGATGCCATATGCGAGAAGTCCCAGGCTTCCAGCGGCGGCGGTGTCACTGTCTGCCGCAATGACGAGGATGGTGGCGTCCACAGTAGCACCCGCTCCGTGGAGGGCTCCGGTGGAGCTGGACGAGCTCGCGGAGGCGCTGGAAGTGCCGGAGTCGGAAGACGAAGCACTGGTCGATGTGCCTGAGCCAGAGTTGGAAGACCCAGCACTGTTTGAACTGCTTGAGCCAGTGTCGGAAGAGGTAGCAGTGTTTGAACTGGAGCCAGAGTCGGAAGACGTAGAACCGGCGGAGCTAGATGACGCAGCAGCTGAAGACGCAGCTGAAGACGCAGCTGAAGACGCAGCTGAAGATGCAGCAGCTGAAGACGCAGCAGCGGAGGACGAGGTACTGGCTTGGCTGGATAATGTGGTGGCCGCCGTCGCCGAAGTGGTGGTCGCTTTGGCCGATGTGGTGAGGGACGGCGCATTACTGGAGCTAGATGAGCCGCCGAGGGCATTGGCACCGGCACCGGCGGCACCAGGCAAGGTGACTGAGCTGATGAGCGTGCTCGTGACGGTGGACGTAGCTTTGGTCGAGGTCGAGGACGTGGAGATGACCGCAGCAGTCGCCTTGGTGACTGAGATGCTGTCGATATACACCTGGGCGGTACCGGTGGTACAGGCCACGACCACCTTGAGGACTCCGGAGGCTTTGGAAGCAGTGGCGGTTCCGTTGAACTTCTTCCAGTCACTGCCGATGATCAGTACGACGGGGAAATAGCTCGAGTTGCCAATGTTGACGCCATCCCAACTGGCTTGGATGCGGCAAGTGTTGGCCTTGGGGCTGTAAACCACGTAGTAGTAGAACTCAACGGCGTATTTGGCGCCAATAGTCAAACTCTTGATGGTCGTGCTCATGCTGCTGCTGGTCAAGGCATCTCGCTTGGATATACCCCCGCCCGTCGACTCGACAGGATAGACGCTCGTCTCCTGCTCATCCTTGGGGACGGCGATCATCTGAATGACACTATCGGAGTCGCTACAGCCATCCGAGCCGGCGAGAGGAATATGCTCGACCGAACCACTCGTGTTGAAGCCCTCGAGGCCATTGGAGAAGTCGCCGTTGGCGATTTTATTGACTCCGGTAGGACTCTCGGCCGCTTCATAGCCGGTGACGCTCGGGTTGCACATGACGTTGGCCTCGCTGGCCCTCAGTAGGCCGAGGGCGGCGGTGGCAATGGCGATGTACCGCATCGCTGTGGAGGGGGTCCCAAAGGAACCAAAGAAAGAAGTGAACTGAAAAGAGTCGAAGGGAAACTAGCGATTCGTCGGATCTCGAAGTTGGTCCAGGTGAATGAACGCTCGGCTTTGTACAGGATTGGAGAAAAGAAGGATGGAGAGGAACGAACAACCTCGACAGTTGAGTCTTTAAAACGACCTGGTCGTGAGGGACGGTTGGTGGAGATAGCATCAAAAGCGGCAAAACATGCTGGTTCATATCGAACATCAAAGGCATCCAAGTCAGCGAAACCCGGCAAGCCTGGTTGCAGAGCGGACAGCCGAAAGAGGCAATGACGGAGTGTCCGGTGGTCGAGACATTGTGGGCCAGATCCGTTACAGCGGCCGATCCGGTAACTAATCCAGTACGCCGGAGATGCACGCTCGTAATCGGCTATCAACGTGGAAATGGTCTGGAATCCATTGGGCCGGTCTCGTGGGCGGGAAATGCAGCTACGTCGACGCCCTGGAGGAGGCGTCTTCCGCCGCGCGAGACGGGTCTCAAGTCCCCGCAAGCAACTGTCCAAGATTTGTTTGAGACATAGCGCAGATCGCTAAGTAACCCTAACCCTCTTGGGCCGCATCCGGAGGACTTGGCTGTTGCGAGGCCCATTGATGGCTCTGGAATGCAGAATATGCGTCTGGGGGTCCGTTCAGCAACGGAGGCCCAGACAAAGCGCCACAGTAACCGAGTTAAGTGTCTGGGGAACCACGCTCACTCCACTGTGTCGTTCCCGAACCCGATCTTCGCCGGATCTCTCTGAGTTCCGCTGGTTTGGCCTGCGTGGCGCATTTCAGATTCCATGTGGAGGCGTATCGCCAGCAGCATCGACGCTAGAGAGTTGTCTTGGCATTTGTTGGTGATTAGGTTCACCGAAGCTGGCTACGGCGTCTGGTTGGAGGTAGGCGTCAATTCTAAATCCATATGCGTGCTGGCCTAGATCGTCGATGTGTCGTTCATCGGGCGACGTCTATTATTGCTGTCGTTGTCAGCACGAGGGACCGACCGGTTTAGACGTGGCCTCATCACCGTCTTCACGGAACACTTTCACCTTCGAGAGCAAAGGCCAGGAAAGCTTCATTCTTTGATGAACAAGCATCCATTCCAATTCGTCGGGACCCCAATTCCATCTTGGAATCGAATTACCTCTCCAGCTACCTTTATCCGCATAATTCGCCAACCACGATTGCTCGTGCGCATCATACAATCGACCCCATCTCTCCTCTCCACCCGTCGTCACGGGTGCCTACTCCTTTGGTCTCGACTTCCCTCGAGGAAGTCGAGATTTACAAGCCATGGCTGAGTTGAAGGAAGAATTGGACGACCAGTCGGTAACGAATACATGGCCATTGTGGAAAAAGTTTGCCGTCGTCGGACTTTGGCTCATAATCGCCATTCCCTTGGGTGTAGGAGTCGGTGTTGGCATAGCTCGCAGAGGAGCTCATGGAATCGACCAACTTCGCACGCGGGAGGCAACAGCACAAATGCTTGGAAGTCAACTACCATCGACCCGTGGCGAGCTATTGTTCTAAATTCGGTCAAACCTGACACCAACATTTCCCCTGGTGTCTTCAAGACGCGAGGATTTGGGCACAATGTCATTTGTTATTTGGCGCTGGAACTTGAGAAAGTAGAAAAGCGACAAACCCGAATTTCGGAGGAAGTGTAACGAAGGTCACCGATGACGGGCTTGAGGAAACGTGTTGCTGTGCCTGCTAGATTGAATGCAATCAAAGATTCTAAAGATTCTGCATAAAGTGTAGCTTTTATAATTAATGCATTATCTTGAGGAAGTGGGCGGGTCTGTTTGATGTTCTAAGTCACTATAAATGCTCGTAATTAAAACATCTGTCTAACGTCTAGAGTGCGGAAGGGTCGCACCTGCGGAAAAACTAGAAACGAAACACCGAAATATTCCATTACCACCATATAGTAAGCAGATTCATGACCTTCAAGTGCGAAATGTAATTTAGACGTGGGAGGGGACAAGCCGATTTGTTTTGCTGTAACGAACAATAATATTTAGGGTATCCAGTGTTTCAGAACATGACTATTCTAAGAGCAGAAGATTTTGTACAGAATTTAGTTTTTACAGTCAATAGTGAGAAGAGGGAATTATACCAGGGGTCATAGAATATTCAAACATTCAAATTAGAATTGGCCGAACGTAAGAGAAAAGTGGCGGGAATTGAATACAAAACAGAAAAAAGGTTGATAGGCTTCAGGGTAGGTATAAAGAGACCACGTTATAACGTGCGTTCACCTGTGGCTGGAACAAATGCACAGAGTAGAAATAATTCAGAGTCAAAATCCACTACAGGTCGCAATTCTCAGTTGCCATGTCGATTTAGCAAGGGTTCCAAGTGAACCCTTGGATTTCCAGAGCTGTGGACACCTCAGTTCGCTAATACAAAATTTGCGACGGTGGTTCGACCACACGAGTTGTCTCACACTGTCTCATATCATACAATTTCACCAAACACTTGGAAATCAGCCGATCAATCGCCGGGCCAACTCAGTGATACTCGCGAAGTCGATCACCCTAGCGACCCATTTCCTCAGTCCATCCACCGGGGACTCCGGCCTCGTTGCGAATCTCCCCCACCGGCTAGATTTCTTAGCCCCGATCTAAGGGACTTAGAATGCGGCCTTCTTTAAGTCGAGGCTAAAGAAACTTTGAGAGTTCTAGGTTTATCAGGAGAGGAATGCATTGGTGACACTAATCGGATAGACGGCTTCATCGGGCCCGAGTACGATCTTCATGGACCGTCGTGGTTTGGGCGATTCACATACCGCACACCCCATGTCTGAGAGCATTGGGAGAGGTGATTGAAGTTTGCTTGTTAGCTGTTTGATGATCTTAGTTTAATCATGCCAATGGCATATGCTCTTAACTTACGCAAGCAGATGCAGGAAGAGTGAATACGTGAGATACAACAGAGTGTATTACTTTCAATTTGGATCGTACAATGTAGAATACCAACTATTCCGTAAACGACTGTGAAGCTCCGTTCCTATTTTTGCTTTTCCTTTCTTCATCTTGGTCCAATCTTATTCCACGCTACCCATACCTGGGGGTCGATCTAAGTTCTTCAATGTAACTCCAACCAGGGAAAGGAAAGAAATTGTTGCATCCATATCAACTGTAGAAAAACGCCGACCCAATAGAAGTAAGAAAGACTATACAAAGAATAGTCAAGCATCTAGGTTTCATGCGTCTTGGAAACAAAGTTCCACAGGTCAGTAGCACACTGGTTGATGCTCTCTGTCGCTGTCCAGCCAAGTTCCTTGACTGCTCGCGCGTTGGCTGCGACGCATGATCCAACGTCACCCTCCCTTCTGGGCGCCATGTTGACGGGAATTTTCCTTCCTGAGGCTGCTTCGAGGCTATCGACAGCCTCTCTGACAGTGGTACCATTTCCAGTGCCCAGGTTGAAGGTGCGGAAGGGCTCCTTGATGGAAGCACCCACGGCAGCAATGTGCCCTCTGGCCAGATCAGAAACGTGGATGAAATCACGGATAGCAGTGCCATCGCGTGTATCCCAATCGGATCCGAAAATGTCTAGTTGCTGGCGCTGTCCAGTCAAAACTTGCGTAATGACAGGGAAGAGGTTTGTTGGCACGCCCTTGGGGTCCTCGCCAAGAACTCCAGATACATCGCATCCGATAGGGTTGAAATAACGGAGAGCAATAATTCGCCAAGCTGGGTCCGAATGGGCAATGTCGGCGAGGATAGCTTCGCAGAAGTACTTGGACCGAGCATATGGGCTCAGGAGTCCGGTAGCCTGGGGCATCCTTACCTGCTCCTGACCATTGGCATCGATGTAGTTTTCAGGGTGATGGACGAGATCCTCCTCCTTGAGAGGGAATCCCTCATCGGCCTTGGTACCGTAAACAGTAGCAGAGGATGAAAAAACAAAGTTTCGAATGTTATGCTTGCCAAGAAGCTCAACCAGATCAACAAGACCGGATACATTGTTGCGGTAATAGGAAACAGGGTTCTCAATGGAGTCAGTGACGGACTTGAAAGCAGCAAAATGAATTACACCGGCAATTCGTGATTGCCGTCTCAATTCAGGCGTCTCGGTTGCAGTTGTAGGACCCGGAACAAAGTCCGAGTAGGACTCGAGCAAAAACCGCATCGACTTGCTGCGGTAGTCAACCTTGTGGAAATGCAACACAGGCATGATACGGCTCTTCTCATGACAATATTTCTCTGCGAGCTGCTGCACGCGAGTGAAGACGCTGTGGAAGCTGTTGCTGAGGTCATCGACAATGATGACATTGTAACCGGCTTTTAGCAGCTCCAGGGAGGTGTGAGATCCAATGTAACCAAGACCACCAGTTACGAGGATGAAGCTACCAGTGGAGCCTGGGGCTCTGGCATTGAGGGTATGGTCTGCGTCTTGACTAGTCGCTGCCGAGGACCCGGACATCGACATGGAAGAGGATGTCGACGGGCGGGAGGAGACGCCATCCTCGTGAGTGAGAGAAGAATACATAGCGAAAGTGACTATGGAGTCTGAGCTTTACCCGCAGAGTGAAGTTTCTTGCTGGATTTTTGAAGAAGTTTGGAAATGAGTGTCCAGTGACAATGAAAGTGTTGTAGGCAGGCGGAATCGAAGGAGAGAAGTGATTGAGGCTGATGACTTCTATTATTCGCCGTCCTTGCCCTTCATGATATACCCGCCAAATACGTCACTTCTTACTCTCAGCGAGGATACTTAAACCTCATTTTCATGCGGGCGACGGCATTACTGGCCACGGATTCGGGTAAGAGCTTCACGAGTACTGGACCGGCGCGATATTTGGATTCCCTTTCTTGGACGTGGAAACTTTGATTTCCTAGGGGTGGTCGGCCAAACCGATAGAGAGCTAATCTAGACCATGGTGTTCCCCGTGTGTACTGGCATACCAACTGCTAAACTGTGGTCCTCGGAGCAAAGCTAAAAGATGCGTGATGCTAAGACTAATTGTTAATGGGCCTACGCTGCGTGGAATAGGAAGACTAATCCGAGAAAGTAGCGTGATATCGGCTTGGGATTTTCCGGCGCACAAAGATCAAAAGAGAAAGGTCTCCAACTATTCCCCGCCTTAATTGGCTTTAGACACCTTAAGTTGCCGATTGATTCTAGATCTTGATTGATCCGTTCCGGCGCATTGTTCTCGATCTGGAGTCTCACCTTGAATGAAGCTAGCCCTTGTTCATGGGGCGTGTTCTAGGAACGAACTTTGTAATATCCGCATTCCTCGCGTCTGCATTCCACGTCTCCGCATTCCTCGGCTCCAGGCCTAGCTTGCTCTGCCACTTACGCTTGCTCCGCATTCCGTCAAGCTCTCGTTGCCATCAGCTGTTTAGTTGCTCAGCTGTGTGAGATGCTCCTAATGCGTCCCTGATGTATCCGAATGCGCCCAATGTAATCCCCAATCCGTCCCGATGTGCCCTGCTCTAGGTGCAGGAGCTTGCTTCAACTCCCTATAGCTTCGTCTGTTTTGTCGTTTTTTTCTACCATCAGCATTGTGACTGGGTGATAATTCACAGCGGAAGCTGTTCCAAGTCCTGTTCACTGTTTTCCAGCTGTCGATCTCGCAATGGCTTCATTTTTCCAGCCCGGGAAAGATGACCCGGCCCGCGATGCATGCGGTGAGCAGAAATATCAAGTTTATTGCAATAGTGTCCTCCCCGAAGGCCACAGGTTCACTCACTTGTTCCAAGTCGTGAACTTCACATTTGGCCTTACAGCTACGATTGTTCCTTTAATTCTTTATCTCGTTTACAGCTTCATTCAGTCACGTAAAGCAAGAAGACCAAAGGCGTTAAGGCAGGTTCTTATTTTTTATCCAAGCTTTATAATTGCTTCTCTAATCCCCCTCCAGTCAGCGGAATCGCCTTCTCAGCCTAGATGGAGGAATGAACTCCACCGTGGCTCCTATGCACTCGTTCAGACCGACGAAAACATTCACGATCCTCTCCGAGTCCGACGCCCTCTCATCCAAGCGATCCACCCGAACCTACGATTTCGTTGTCCTCCCTCTGTCTATGAATGGTAGCATCGCTGGCGAAGATGGAGCCTCGCGCTCGTCGGTCGGCACATCCGATACCATCGTCGCCAAGATGCGTCTTGCCAACATTAGCATCGATTCCTTGGGCCCCGATGCGCTCGACCAGTCTCGAATTGACGGTACTTGCGACTTCCTCACCCAGACGTACATGGACAATAGCCTGGCCGGATACGCGCTTCAGGTTTCCGCAGTCGAGAAGCCTGAACAGGTAGATGAACTACTAGGACGACTCCATGACGCGAGAATTCCCGTTCTTCTTTCGTGCTGCCACGATTCCGAAGCCCTTGATGCAATCAGCTTCACTTATGTGTCTGGCCTCATTGTTGAAAGTGCTCTCATTTTGCCAAACGGAGAGGCACGGGATTATTTCAGGGCTCAACGGCTCCGTAATATCATGGCCAGGTGTCACAAGGAGCGGGAAGAGAGACCTAGCTTCTTCATCGGGTTTCTCAGCCGATGGGAGAAGCGACCGCACCCTGCTACAGTTCGTCGAGCTGTTAAGCTGGCCGAACACTTTGGTGCTGTTTTCGACCACAGTCCACTCGACCATGCCACGAGTCTTAAGGAACCTATGCCAAGTCCCACGGAGACGCTTAGCGGTTTTGAGTATCTTCGTCGTGCAGAAACCATCGAGGTATGCATGATATTTGATGCGTATATCTTGGGAACTTTGCTCACAATGCTATAGCTTCAGAAATCGTGGGCCACTGAGGCGAGGAGCGTTTGGATTCCTGATGGATCCCCTTTTGCCAAGGTAGCGGAACTGTCGCTAGAAGATCTCGAGGCTGTGATGCCCAACGCGTCATACCTCCTCACACATCAAGATCTCCCGCTGGCACTGAGGGCCATCAAAGATGAGGTGCCAAGATACTACGTATCCCCCGATTATATCGACCTCGTACCGGCCCGACTCAGCTTTTGGGACTCCTCCAGTGATAAAAAGCATCTTTCACCTGCTGGATGTTTTCCTCTCACCTCAGAGCCTCATGCAGACCATTATGAAGCAATAAGTTCTACTCAACATCACTTGAAGGAACTCGAAATGCTTCATTCCGTGGAAGGTCCCGAATTGGAACTGTTGGTGGTTGCCTTGACCTCGTTAACTCAGCGCGGGGAGTGTAACGCTGCAGTCCATGAGCTTATCGAGGGCCTGAGAGACCATCAAATCCGTGTCTACAAAGGAATGGATACAGGGTTTGGCGTTCCCGAAAGCGACGCCCACTTCTGGGGTGTCTCAAAGGATCGACCAGGCCCTACTGCGAACTGTGTCGACATCTTCATCTCACAAAAGGCCCCAGCGATGCAGCCACAGTTCTTCACTCTTGGCTTGCTCACAGACAAATTCCTCGTTTGCACCGATATGAAGAAGAGCTTCATCTGGAAATTGTCAACAATCAGAGTGACTCCTCAGGTCTCCCTCTCAGTATCCGAGCAACAATTGACCAAGCGACGTACTCGGAAGTTCTGAGTCTCCTCCAGAAGTTACGTGCGTCCCAGTTGAAGCACCCATTTGGCGACGCGATGAAAGCCTATTGCCGGTCTATGCTCATCAGCGAAACTACCAAGTCAGCCTGGAACCTGACCTGTGCCAAAGCGGCCCTCGACGGGTCTACAAGCATGCGAGATATTCTCCGGATGCGTCTGGAGTACTACGCCAGACAAGGCGCGACAGAGTTGCCAACTCTAGAGAATGTCGTCATGCTGTATAAGCTGACCAGCAAGACCATTGTGGATGCTCTATTCTTTGGGCGTCGAGAAACTATCAATGCACTGACACAGGCTCTGCTTCGTGCCTATGACCCTTGGAAATCCTGGACTGACTGCGATTACGTCGATATTAACGCTGAACTTTACGCTCTTATCTTGTTTACTGTCCTTCGAAGGGCGGCATTTGAAGAAGTCTACAATGAGTCTGTTGATCGCTGCCCTATCTTCGTATCGCAACCCGATCAAGCTGCAGTATTCTCAGAGCTTTGGATTCTCGGATCCCAATGCGATATCTATTTTGGACTGCTTCCCCGGGATATTGGCAATATCATCTACCAACGCTATCGCGCACACCTGGATCAGCGTCCTCCCACAGCTGCCGATCGAGTCAACAACGAGATCATGACTATGTACTTCAGTCCGAGTGCACCACCTATCATCAAGGAGGGTGATGAAGGAGCCTTTCCAGGATCTTCAGGGATGAAGCGCACGCGCTATGAAAGAATTCGGTTGTGGAAGAAGAAGTTCGCCGAGGCTGGCGCTCTGTCCATCTTTTGTCTCCCCGCGCTCGTGGACGTTATACTGCTTACCTTTGTGGGGCGTGGATGTTTCATGACTGCATTCATGGATTATAGAGCCCTTGAGGCGGCTGGCTATGCGCTGCTTGTTTCCCTGTTACTAACTGCTGGAGTCACAGGTTGGGCCGGTAGTATCGGCAATTACTACCTGGCTCATTATGCCTATGATAATATGGTCTATTTCCACGTTCAGAGACTGGCTGGAGGATTTATCCTTACGCTTCTTGTCGCGATGGCGGGCCTTATTATGTTCGGCTTGCGATACTCTGTTGAAATAGGGTTCGTCTTCGTGGCCTATGTTATCTGTATCACGACTCATTTCAATCTCTTGGGAATTATGAGTTCGATGCACCAGCATGAAAGCCCAATCTTGTCTGGTCGCACTATGTTTATTCAAAACATGTCGATCCTTCTACTGTCACCGACAATCTCATCCTTCATCAATGGTCGCGACATTGAGATCTACCTCCTTGTCATGTACACCTACCTGTTCGTGTCCCTATATCGATACCGAAGACTATGCCGCGAATGGTCAAATTGGATGGACAACATTCCGAAGTTCTCGCACAAGGATGTTCTTGAATGGTATGCTGCGAGGCAAGATCCTGATACAAACGAAGCAGACCTGAAGGACCAAGAGGCGGTGGCCTTGCAGACCTTCACTGCGTTTCTGGAGTCATACCAGCGCCGCACCAAGGACTCCCGCTCTTCTGGTGTCCTCTCAGACCCATTTGTGGCTCGCATAGCAAAGGGGCTGCCATTTATCGACTGGCTATTCAGGAAGACGAACCCCAATCGTGATGATCATCCAGACATGTTCAGCACCGCCTGGTTCACTCAGCTCAATGAATCCAAGAATGCACAGCTTGGCTTAATCCGCGGCCTCAAGGACCACAATGTCTTTACGCTCTTCCGCCTTGCCGGTTACGATATTGGTCAGACCCTTGCATTGTTCTTGGTCGCTCTTATGGACCGCTGGGTCATGATGGTGTGGAGCGCAGCTGGACCCTATCCGAGTATGTATAGCGACTCCAGGGCTCGTTATGGCATTTGCATGTCCATAAGTTACTTCTGCGTGGCGGCTATGCTGCTCGATTCGACACTGTACAAATACTGGGGCCTAAAGGACCAGATCTCAGACGAAAAGCTTCGGGACTTTGAGCATGCTCAGAAACTCGCTGCAGAGTTCGAAACATTCCGTCGTACAAGCATCCTCAAGGCACTAGCGGATATCATGGGAAAGCTTTTTATCGTCGTCGGTGTCTCAACCCTCCTCCTTTGCGTCTTCGTTGAGAGCTGGGAAACGACCGTCCTTTACTATATGTACTCCTTGGGGTATACCGCGACTATCATCTTCCAGTTCAATCGATGCTTCACCACCAATGTCAATGTCTACATCGCCATTCTCTACTTTTCAGCAATAACAGGCTTCATCGTTGGCTGCGTCCTCCATTCCATTCCCGCCACCGCCCAGTGGCTCTACAATGATATTATTGCGCAGAACACGGCTTCCGTCCTTGCAGCCGCCGGAACATCGCTTTGGAGCTACAAGGATTGGACCGCGTCACCCCCCTCTCACTCCAGGTCTGAGTCTGTTGACGGCGAAAGTGATACCTACATCCAACGACGATATAGTGCCGAGGAGTCCATTCCATCAAAGATTCCGACAGCGGCTATTCAAAACAATCTCTTTGGCGTGAAGATCACCCATGAGGATGGCAAGCCAACATCCAAGAGAGTCACAGAAAACCTGCATCGCTCTCTCGAGTACCCCAATAAAATGACTCGAGGCACGCCCTGGGCGCGGAAACTTGTGAAGACGGCAAGGGAGATGTGGTTCAACCATAAGATCACCGTCAAAATCGTCCGCCGGGAAGACTTTTGGGAGGATGGCTTGGGTGATATGAGTTCGTTCAGCGTACAGCGAGGCAGCAACCTTCAAATCACAGTTGGATTCATGGGTGAGGCTCAGCTATGTTTACCTGCCTGGCAACCATTGCTGGCCACTGTGATCAGTGAGTCCATATTGTACCATGTGGCTCGGTCTCAGTTCAATCTCTCCAGCAGCCGTGCGCTTCGGGCAGAGCACTTTCTCTATGACACAGAGTTTATTTCCAGGAGACTCGAGTTTGAGATTTCTTCAGACTCTCGACAACAACTCACTCGGCTTTCTCTTAAGACCGAGATGGAATTGATGAGACATCTCTGTCTGGACTTTGATGTTGACGCCGATTGGCCAACAACCCCTCAGTCAGTCCGAGAAGGCATCCTGCGACGAATTTCTGGAGAACCAATTGCATTGACCTTTGAATTCACACAGTGGGCATCTGGAGCCAAGATCGACCTGGAGACGGAGGATTTCTACGTCGGCCTCACTCTGGAGGTCTATCGGAAGTGTCAAGAGAAGCTCAGCCCGACCACGACCTTCTCAGTCCTGGGACAAGATATTCTACCGCCGCCTCCCCCTGAATTGAAAACTGTCACTATCGAAAGCGCTGAGACTGCTACCTTTTTCCAAAACCTCTGGGCAGGGATGATCTCTTCACCCTACGTGTGCGTCAAGTGGATTGCATTCATCAGCTCAGGAGCATCCAATGTCGAAAGAGAGCTCCTGCATTGTCTTGACAAAACACCCATGCGAAGCACTCTCGCCTGGATGATCCTGCGCATTTGGAATACCTGTCGCGCTGTCAGTCACTTCTGGGTCTACTGGATCCTGATCTATCACCGACCTGCACTTGTCAACATCACTCGCCTTGCTCAAAAAGGTGCCCGTCGAACGATTATCAAGGACACCATCGTCGTCGAACTATCGCGAAAAAAACATCACTGGAATTGCGTCGGTCGATGATAGCAAAGTATTGGCTCTCAAAGTGTATCCCGGATCTCTCAAGGAGGCCCCCGCTACTGGAGACCCGTTGTTCGTGGATACCTATGATGAGAGATTGCGCCTCAGGAGCAAACAGGACAGCAGCGATGGCGGTGTTTGCACATACCAGTACGACGGAAACTCTCGCTGGCCGACTGCAAAGGTGATTTCCAAAGAAGATTCTACAAGTGTGGGATACTACGACAACTATGGGCGTATTGTACGAGGTACGCGGACTCTGGGCGACGTCGAATTTGTGTTCCAATACCACTACAAGTCTGCGCCAAAGGGAAATTCCGACGTGCTCCGCGTCGACTACAAATTGGCTGACCCCAACTCGGACGACATGCTCTCTGTCTTCTGGGGTAAGCCTGTAGTCGTTGAAGAGTACAACTGGACGCCGTCCAAGAACATCGGTCGCATTGTCAAGCTTACAAATGGCAAGACATACACCAGCGAATATGAGTACCTCCATCGACGTGACCCTGCAATTACGCATTTCGTGCAAGAGGGTGAACGCGCCCAGACTGCCATTACTGACTCGCGTGCGGTCTTCCCTCGAGAGGCTGAATTGCTGGCTCGCCCGCGCAACGCGTGTTTTGACTCAGACGACCTACTGATCTACCACAGTCGACGCCAGATCCGGCTGATGAGACGGTATGCCAGCGCAAAGCCTACTCTCATCTCATTAATGAACCCTCTGTCGTGGATTGACCGGTTGAATCAACACAAGTACCGTCCCGTGCCAACTTGGCGGTTACGCACCGAGCTTTGGAGCCTTTGGCTCAAGGGCGCCACGCTCGATGCGGTGACGGCATGTTGGATGGATGAGCTCATTCTTCGCGAGGAACCTCTACTTCGTTCTTATTGGAGTGAGCGAGACATAGGACATCTCGACAACGCTCGCATTATCCTGGATGCGAATATTGATCAGATTGTAGCCGCCATGGATATCGACACGGATGTGTCCGAGGTTACCGTCCTTGCCATGAAGACAGCCGATTTATACGCTATGGGACTCAGCAATGATGCTCCCCAGGTGACTACGCGACCGCAAGACTGTTTCAACGATACCAACGACCGCATTTCAGTTGTCTTCAATGACATTGGATGTTGGCCAGTGGCGCCAGGCGGCGTCTCAAACTGTCGACGCGATCTTGTCAATGGGCACACAACAATTCGGAATCACGTTTTGTCTGAGTGTGCTAATGATTATGGCATTCCGCGCTTCCAGATTGAGAAGAGCGTGCAGTCTCTCAAGCTTCTGCCGCTTTGGGGTATTGATGGCGGCACTGCCAACCACGGTGTGATCGATAACATGCTGGAGTCTGTGGTTGATAAGAAGGTTGCTGACACTGGTGTTCAACGAGACATCATTGGCACCTTTGTCCCGCTCCTGATGGAGTTCGTCAAGGGAGCCCGTACCAGACGTCTGGCCCGACCGGATCTCATCAAGTTCAGCAATGTCATCCTCTCTATGGCCAAGTACTACGAACACAAGGACTATACCCTCACTTGGTCATCTAAAGAAGTGGAAGATACCTGGGTTGCTGCCTGGCTTGTCCACTACGATGATCCCAATGTCATCAATCCATCAGAGACTTTTGAGATTGAACGGCCTAGTATTCCTGACTTCCGTGTTGCGCTGGGTATTTTCCGGGCCTATTTCTTCATATTCGCCGTCGGCATTCCTAAGGACTGCCCGCGAGTCTTTCAGAGTACTCATCATGGCATTAGCAGTCTTTTTGGACTGGTTCTTAAGCATCGCCGGGGTGCTAGCTTTGGTATTTGGGACCATGCCATCCTCTGGCGAGAGTGCTGCCTTAATATTAGCGCTGCACAATGTGAGCTTCCACTCTCTGTGCAGTCTATGCTTCTGGCTAGCATTGGGTTGGCCAGCCGTCTTGCTTACTTCCACGCCGATGTAATCACACCCTGTGCATCTCTCTTCAACCCGTAAGTTTACACGATACACCTTCGATGGAAGCACAAGACTAACCCTTCATCGCAGTACCTGGGAAATTGAGATCGGCACAGAAAAGGGTACCGTTGGCAACAGAAACCTCTTCAAACGCAAGATTGACCCGATTGTCAACGGTATCAGCAACATGGATGCGTTCACGCCGGTCGATAAGATCCGAACCGAGAAGCCCACTGTTCTCATGCTGTCTAACGTCCAAGTTATCAAGGGAGTCAAAGCAGCTATTCAAGCGGCTGAGATTATCATCAATCGATTCGGCTTCACTGACTACCAGCTTGTCGTTTATGGGGCAAAGGATCGCCAACCGGCGTACGCACTGGAGATGGAGAAGTTCATTACTGATAATAACCTGTCAGACAAGGTCATCCTCGCTGGCTTTGGCAATCCTAAGGTAATCCTCAAGGATGCCTGGCTATTCATGAACTCATCCATCTCTGAAGGCCTTCCTTTGGCAATTGGAGAGGCAGCTCTCGCGGGTGTGTGCCTATTGTCGCCACTGAGGTCGGTGCCACAGCTCTGGTCTTAACGGACCCTCAGAATCCAGATCTTCGCTATGGCGAGGTCGTGCCGCCCAATGACCCCATGGCCCTGGCCCGCGCCCAGATCAGCATTCTCAGTATGGTAGGCCAGTGGACCAATTTCACCGACGAGGCCGGGCAGAAGAACACGCCAACTCTTCCCGACGAGATTACACCGACCGATGTGGAGTGGCTTACGAAACGATTCTATGCGAAAGCAGAGTATCGTCGAGAGCTTGGTATGCTTTCGCGCAAGGTCGTCCTCCACAGTTTCCACGGGAACCGTTACCTACGAGAGCACGAACAGATGTTCTGGATCCAATGGCACCAAAGCAAGATGAAGGCAGAGGAACATATTCAGGCCCGGGCCAACAACCGATACAAATTTGGAACGCCTGTGCCGCTTCGGTACGTCGAGGATGACAGCCAGGACTTGGAAGAAGAAGCAAAGATCGACTGGTCGCAGCCAATCATGCTTGAGCAATGGCAGGCGCTTGAAGGCCAAGGACCACCAAGACGAAAGTCGGGGGCGAGAATGAGTAAGATTCTGAGAAGACAGCGGCCATACTCATTTGTGAGCGTTGTTTGAGGATGGAATTGGGAAGGATACACAAGGGTATAGACTACCTCACATTGCATTTGATAGTTTCATTTGTTCACCTCTCATGCGTACCAATCGCACAACCCCGATGTATATCTTTGGAAATTACATCAAGATTCCCTTTGTCAGCCCTTTTACATTACATTATCATGTACTCTACAAGAAGCTTAATCCACAATTGATCAGTGTGATTAAATTTGCCCGGATGATGATTTAAATGTACATAAAGATGCAGGTATGCTATCAAAAGCGGCGAACGTTTTAAGCATTGATAGTTGACCAAATGAAAGAGCCGCTTGCTTTGTTTACATCTCCCAATACCATCGTTTGGAGACTCTCTGCTTCAATATCGTGTCATGTGCAGGCACAAATATCCTTCCATCCTGTTTCTAGGCGATAAATCCTTTTTCGACTCAACAACATTATAGAACGTCCATACTGCGATTTACTTGCGTGGATACAGCCACTAAACATATTGTCACAGTTTAGCACTCCACTGCTTCCCGCCAAGAATAATGCGCAAAATGACGAGAAACGAAAATGTTACCAGAAAGCAGAGACCGGCAAAAAGCTGAACACCCAAGTAGCCGCCACCAGAACGAGCGAGGATAGCTCCAGCAACTGGTGATCCTATCAGTGATCCGATTCCCTTTAGAAAAGATACCATCCCAAGTCTTGTCCCGAGGCGGCTCAGGTCAGTTGTGAAGGATGTCAGGACGACTGGAGCCACCGCCACAAGGCTCCCGGAGAAGAACCCATAAAAGATGGAAAATACAATATTTCCAGCACCGGTGTTTACCGCTGCCCACGAGAACGTGACAATTGCTGTGGAGGCTGTAATGAATACCAGGGTATTAAGGGGTCCAACTCCGTCGGAAACCATGGCTAGAATAATTCGGCCAGGAATCGAGGCCGCATTAAGTATCGCAACGAGATACAGAGCCACAGCTTGACCTCTGAGGCCGTGGCCAAGTGCATATGACTGCAAGTAGAAGACAGGTACAAACCAGGCGACGTTGGTGAAGAATATGCCAACAGCGTATACAGTGTACGAAGGACTGCTGAATGCTGAACGGTCAATGAGTGATTTAATCCCCGAGAAGCGCCTTCCTCCATGCAGTCGCGGACGCAATACAGCGAGCGAGAAGCAGCACATGGCAAGTGAAATGAAAGCAAATATTCGGACAGTCCATGGAAACCCTATACGTGGCTGCAAGCCTTGGAATATCAGTGGGTAAACAGTCCCGCCCACGCAGCTTCCGACAGTAGCAATGCTCATGGCCCGCGCTCGCCGAGCTTTAAAGTATTGCGGGACGATTGCGATGGACGGAATTGACAAGCAGCTGGTTCCCAGGCCAACGCACACAGCATGGGCAAGCATGACTTGCCAGTAGGTCGTACACAGGCTCGTCATCATAAATCCGAAGACGACGAGGAACGTGCCGGTGATGAGAAGGAGGCGGCAGTGGCCGGCGTCGTAGAGCGGGCCAATTATGATACCGACAGACATGAGGAAGAACATTTGGATTGAACCAATCCAGGAGATGTCTGATGAAGACATGTTTTTGAGGAGGTGGTTTTCGTAGAAGGTCTGGAATACGCCAAAGGTATTTATGAGTCCCCTGTTGTTGGTCAATGAGCTGGGTGCATTTCAATGAGCGTGGGGACATAAAATACTTACAGACTGTTCCAATATAGACAAAAGCAACCGGCGACTTGAAGCCATGCCAATACACCTCCTTCCGCATCATTGTCGGGTTGCGGTGGAGGAAGGGTTGTAGAAGGTGCAGATTCGGATTCCGTTTTCATTGTCGTCTTCGTGCCCTCAACCGGTGAGGGACGCTCGTCGTTCGGATCCGAGCCATTTCGCGGCTCATCCTTGCTCACAGGGTCCGAGCCAATCTTGTCCGCAGAAGCGAGCGTCGACGGACTCCTTCCCTTGTTTAGATCAGACATATTGCCGCTCCAGTTGGTGTTTCAATTCACGCTCAACAGAATCACAACCGAAGTTGGCAGAAGCTGACACCCAGCGGGCGGATAATGATTCTGCAGTTCAGTCCAGTGGAGTAATAAACTCCCGTCCTTCACTGCCGTATCAACGTCATCTGACTGAGTTGTTCTCCACAGTGAAGCCCCACTAACTCCCAGGATATCGACCGAGCCGAACATAGTCTAGGGTAGGAACAATTGCAACTGAGTGACATCGTATTTTCCAGTAGCTTTCATCGTAAAACAACTGCAAACGCTCCTAGACATCCTTCTTATAGTAGACAGTCTGCGCATTGCAGTATGACTTCAGTCCATCGAGTCCCAGCTCCGACCCAATTCCACTAAACTTGTGGCCACCAAATGTCGCATCAGCCTGAAGCTCCAAGTGAGCATTAATCCAGACATTGCCAGCTTCCAACTTTTTAGCCAATCGATCTGCTTGTTCCGTATCTCGTGTCCAGACAGAAGCTCCGAGACCCATGTCGCTGTCATTCGCACGTCGGATTACATCCGCTTCGCTAGACCACTTAAGAACGGGGAACACAGGACCTGGACGTCATTAGCTTAGTCTCCCAGCTTGAACAGCGCACATACCGAATGGTTCCTCCTTGACAATTCTCGAATCATCTGACGGGTTCTCAATAACGATTGGGTTGATAAAATATCCCTTCTCCTTCGAGATATCGTCAACGCTCCCAGCCAAAACCTTGGCACCGTCTTTTTTCAACGACGATACGAGATCCTTGACGCGGTCGAATTGGAGAGCGTTTTGGACTGGGCCAATTGAGACATCCTCATCCAACCCATTGCCCACCTTGAGTGCATTCACGCAGCGGGCCACCTCAGTGATGAACTCTTGGTAAATATCGGAGTGAACATATACTCGCTTAATAGCGATGCAAACCTGGTGCGTTGTCAGCATGCATGGTTCCTACTAGTCAATTGCGCAGACTTACCTGACCAGAGTTGTAAAGGGCGAGAGATGTCACCTGTCACAGTTAGGCACTGTCGATATTTATTACGTTCAAAGAAAGATCTGCTTACCCTAGCAGCAACTGTTGGAACATCAACATTCGCACAGATAATTGCTGGGTCATTTCCTCCCTGTCGCTGGTTAGTACGGTTCCAGATATCTATTCCAGAAGACTCACAACTCAAGTGTCACTCTCTTCAATGTGCTCGCGCAGCTTTGCATGACTTTCATGCCGGTCTGAGTTGAGCCTGTAAAGCTGACCTTGTTGACACCAGGGTGGGACGTCAACCAAGGACCAAGATTGTCATCACCACTCAACGCCTGCAAAATTCCAGGAGGGAAGATTCCGCGACCTAGTTCGGCAAGCTTGAGGCCGCAGTAGGGTGTAAATGGCCTGGAGAATGGTCAGTACATGAGTTCATACAGGACAGAGCTGCCAGAACATACGAAGGCTTAAGAATCATGGCATTTCCAGCGACGAGGGCCGGTCCTAACTTGAACGAAGCTGGGATAAATGGGTTAATATTATTTGCCGACAAAATGAAGCGATGGTGACCAACATAAAGATACCGGAACTAGTGGAATTAGTCAATGTGGCCACAGACAAAGGTTGACTGCTACTTACAGTTCCAAGGGACGATACCAACCGCAACGCCTAGATGTTCACATGGTTAGTTTCTACAACCATGAAATCATGAGATATCTAAACCAACCTAGTGGCACATATCGTGTAACGACGCGGCGTTCTGGGTTATCATCAACCACTTGTTCTGGAAAAGGAAGTTCCGTAACGCCCTTCAGAAGCCCAACAGTTGTGTGGATCTCTGCCGTTGCAACGGCCAGCTTGAAAAACATCAGACAATGAATTAAAATAACTTGCAGGTATATTCTCATCACCTACCGGTTTACCCTGCTCAAGCACCAACATCTTTGCAAAGGCCTCTGCATTCGCAGCAAGCGCATCGGCGTATTTGGAGACAGCTTGCTGGCGCTCGGCGAGCGGCGTGTCAGCCCATCCTGCGGCGGCTTTCTTTGCGGCAGCTACGGCAGCATCTACGTCCTTGGGTGTGCTGTTAGGAACGGGTGGGAGTGCCTCGAGCGTCGCAGGGTTGATGCCATGGCGAGTAGTCTCAGAGTCGACGAGTTTGCCGTCGATAACATTGCGGAACTGATCAAAACTTAGAGGTTCCATTTTCTTGTCGTCTTTGTGTTGTTGTACTTTGTGAATAATAACCTTTCTTCTCGAAACTATATCCTTCCTACCAAAGTATCTATATATACGGGGATGGTAAAACTACCGAGGCAATAATTATTAATGCACCGGCTAACCCTCTCCCGGGGTCATTTCCCCATTGTTGGTGAAACTCGTCCATCACGGGGTTTCAATGTCAGGCTCGTGCGGAGAAGCTTGTCAGCCATGCTTGCGAAGTCAATCGGATAATTCTGACAAGGTAAATTCTGAGTCAAGGCGGGGTTTTAGCGCCACATGAATCGCCTCCAATGATGTCGACTGGGCATCTGGATGTCCGAACAGGGCTAGGTCCATGTTTTAGCAAGGGTTAGGGTTATGCCATTGCCAAGAACAGGCATCATGGGATGCCATCTGTTGGGCTATGCATGGTTGTAAGTTGCCTCGGCAGAGCAGTTTTTATAAATAAAGATCAACTAATAAACCAAGTTCATGCAAGATCTCCATCAACCATCACAATAGTAGCAAAAATGAGTCCCAGCGAGGAGGTTTCGTCTCAATCAAATGGACATGTCACAATGCCCACTTCCAACCGCGCGGTCATTTACTCCGAACCGGGAACTCTAAAGACGGAGATTGTCGAGTTACCTATCCCGAAGCCTGGAAGAGGAGAGGTTTTAGTGCGCCTGTAAGCTGCCTCCCTCAAGATATCTTGGCTCGTGTTAAACATACCAAAGGCTGTACTCTGGCGTTTGCCATACCGATATCGGATTTTGCATGAACCACTTCCCAAATCTGCCAGCTCCAACACAACCAGGTATGTTTAGGGAAATAAAGTGTATGATATCAGTATGAAACTAATATCGCCACCGGTACAGGTCAGATTGGAGGTCATGAAGGTACGTCTGTTTGACATTCTCGAGATCAGTATTCTAATTCCATAGGCGCCGGCCAAGTCGTTGCACACGGTGAAGGGGTTGAGTTTCCCGCTATCGGATCCAATGTAGGCATAAAATACGCCGCTGATGCCTGTCTTACATGTGGTAAGTGAACTTCAGTCCTTGGAGGTTAATAGAGCCTGACTGTTCGGCCAAGACAACTGCCTCGAAGGCGGAGAGTCTTCTTGCAAGAAGACCAAGATATCCGGATACTTTACACCAGGGACCTTCCAACAGTACTGCCTTGCCCCTGCTCACTATGTTACACCCATTCCAAGCGGCCTGGATCTTGCCGCCGCGGCGCCGCTTATGTGTGGCGGAATTACAGTTTACACATCCTTGCGAACAGCCGGTATGCGAGTAGGAGACTGGGTCGTTATTTCAGGAGCCGGTGGTGGTCTAGGCCACTTGGCCATTCAGTACGCCAAGGCACTCGGTGGAAAGGTCCTCGCCGTTGATACCGGGGCAAAGGAAGAACTTTGTCGCAGTCTAGGGGCCAACGAATTCGTCGACTTTACCAAGTTTTCTACGGACGCGGATCTCGCCGCTAGAGTAAAGGACATCACCAGTGGCGGTGCACGAGTCGCACTGATGTGCGCATCAAGCTCAAAGGCATACTCGCAGGCAATGTCATGGCTTGGATTTAGAGGAACCGTGGCCTGTCTTGGCATCCCAGAGAAGGAGGGGACCTTGATTCCTAACATCGTCGCAATGGTGACGGATGAACTCAGGATCATTGGTATGTATTTTCCGCTGTATTTTCAGGGTATTGTCTCACACACATCAGCTACGAAAACCGGTAACCGACTGGATGCGAAGCAGTGCCTAGAGCTTGCAGCTTCGGGGGGCGTTACTCCGCAGTATCAGCTCCGCAAGATGGAAGATCTTTCAAGTGTAAGTAAAGAACTCTGTATGTGAACTCTGACTCTAACTTGTTTTCCTAGGTTTTTGAGGAATTGGAGAGTGGTAAGATCCAGGGCAGAGTGGTTCTCGATTTGAGGTAGTTCAGCGGTCTACGAACAGTAGTTTCTGAAATATTACTTGACATTTAAGCCGTTCAATGCATTGTAATACACTTGAAGCCGTCTATTTTCTCACTATACATTCCCACACGGTCTTACGTTTTCCTTGTTTATTGTTCTCTGTTCACCTACTCCACAAGTCTGGATCGGCGAGAGTCAAAAATCCTCGACGTCGACATCAATGTTGGTAATCAGACTGAATGGGCTGCCCAACTTTATGAGTCAAGAGGGGTCGTACGCGCACTGACCAAGCGGAGGGAGCCTGAAATACCCCAGAAATACTCCATACAGTACCCCTGAATCTCTTGGCATGGAGACGCATCCTGGCGCCAACGATATCGATCCGGGCCGCCCCCGCTGACCTCGGCTGGGGAGATACCCCATACTAATAACCGGCGACTTTATCCTATCACAGAGACTCCGTTGGCTTCCCCGCAGAGCTCCCCGCAAAGAAAGCATCAGGACGCGGAGGTTCGGTGCTATCTTCTCGCCGTAACGCGGAATGGCTAGACCGGGAATCCTGGGATACATCTAAGCCCCCACTTCCCAGGTTCATCATGTCAGTGCCGTCTGACTCGACCTGACTCGCAGCCCAGTCGAGCGGGCAGCTCAGATATGCGCCAGTCGGCCAACCAATGAGCGAAACTGTAAACATAGCCATGACCAGGCGGGGGACGTACTATGAATCGATTGCATCATCTGACCTTGCAGACCATGACATGGCCGTTTCGTATCGTGTTGGCATCATTCGATGGAAGGGAGATTAGGAAACCGAAAGTCAAAGACTGGGAATATTTATTACCTTGCAGGTGACAGCTTTTCAGACGTGGCTGAAATCCACAGACGACACGTCAAATATGGATTCTTTGCTTGCGCATGTGCAGAGCCAGACTGGCTATGCGGCGGCCTTTGCGGTTGGCGTTTTGCTGCACGTTGGCGTCTTCACCCGCGGAGAATGGGATCTCTACACAACCAAACTTTTAGGAACTTCCATCATTCTAAATGCTTCTTTTGCTGGCTTTCTTTTCTTCTCCGGCGCCGAGGAGTTTGGCACTCGCTGGGAGGCATTCAGAGCGGCTTCGCTTTTGTCTTCTGCCGTCTGGGCGGGCCTCTACTCGAGCCTCTTGGTCTATCGGGGCGCCTTTCATCGACTCAATCGCTTTCCCGGTCCTTTTTTGGGCTAGGATATCTAACTTTTACGTTACTTCGCTGTCTGTCAAGAAATTCCATCTTTACGAGGAAGTGCAGCAGTTGCACGAAAAATACGGTGACATTGTTCGCCTCGGTGAGTTGTTTCTCGACCCATTTCCGAATCGAACCACGATTGACAATTACAGGCCCTTCCGAACTATCCATTTCAGACCCAAAAGCTTTTCCTCTCATTCATTCAAACACTTCACCATGCACCAAGGGACCTTGGTACAATATCTTGTACCCTGTCCTCTCGCTGCACATGATGCGAGACAACAAGGAGCATGCCGTACGCAGAAAGACCTGGGACAAGGCTTTCAGCACAAAGGGTACATATTTGGACAGATTCTTTACAATAGAAGCCCGGAACATTCGCTAACGTGACTCTTAGCCCTTCGAGATTACGAGCCCCGCGTCGCAAAGTACACGAACCTGCTCCTCGAAAAGCTGGAAGAGGTGCAAGGGTTGCCTTTCGATGCGTCGACAATGTTCAACTTTTATAGCTTCGACGTCATGGGCGATCTCGCTTTCGGCAAGAGTTTTGACATGCTCAAGAACGGGGTGGTGCACTACTTTATGAAGTCGGTGCACACCAACATGTTGGCCGTCAGTGCCTTTAGCCACTTGGTCTGGATCTTTCCTCTATTCAAGGAGATTCCAGGTCTCAATTACGAGCACTTGAAGTTCCAGAATTGGCTGTCGTCGCAAGTGGTTGAAAGACAAAAGGTATGTGAAACAATGATTTCCCATTTGCTAGGCAACAAGTAGCATGTGTAGTTGCATTAGTTGCACCGCGGTGGTTCTGTAGTGTTACTGCACACTGGGAGATGACCTGTCAACCGTCGCCTTACTAATGCGTTTCTAGAACAAACCCGATGAGCCAGATGTCTTTTCCTGGATTCTATCCGATTATAATGCGATTGAGAAGCCAGTTAAGCAAGACACAGTCGACCTCCACGGAGATGCTCACTTGATCGTCGTGGCTGGAAGGTGAGTGGACGTGTGTGCCAGTGTCTTTTGCCCCGTGCTCATCGTTCCTAGTGATACTACTGCTGCATCCCTCACATGCCTCTTCTTCGAGCTCGCCACCAACCCCGAGGTCTGCCGTCGACTCCAGGTAGAGGTTGACCAATACTTTACGGAACGGAACGACGCGGATCATCTTGCCCTCTCAAAACTGAAATATCTGCAAGCCTGCATCGACGAGTCCCTCCGACTTCACCCGCCTGTTCCTTCTGGACTCCAGAGGATGACGCCTCCCCAGGGCCTACAGGTTGGGGACGTCTTCATTCCGGGAGACACAATTGTGCAAATTCCGGCGCATACCCTATACCGAGGTCAGCATGGAGACGGGGCTGGTGCATGTTGAATGAGCTAATGAATATTGCAGACAAGAGATTATTTGACCATCCTAACGAGTTTATTCCCGAGAGATGGACGAGTCAACCGGAATTGACCAAGGACGCGTCTGTTTTCCATCCCTTCTCCATGGGTATGTTCCTGACGCGTCTCTGCAATTTGGACTATACTAATTCGAGCCTAGGCCGTTATTCGTGCGTCGGCAAGCAATTGGGCCTAATGGAGCTTCGTTACGTAACGAGTCAAGTGCTGCGACGATACGACGTGAAGTTGGCGCCCGGGCGCACCCCTGAGCAGTTCTTGGGAGGGTTGAAGGATGGATTTACGCTGGCAACGCCGGGGCTGAACCTGGTGTTGACGGCGCGGAAGACGGAGTAGGGGAGATTCAGAGGAGAACAGGGTGGCCATTATGGAGTGAATACGGAACGAATGCGGAACAAACACATGTCGTCATTAAGGGTGAGAGAGAGTCATTCAGGGGTGAGCAAAAGAAGCGCAAAGAAATGCCGTGGCGAATTTGCAGTGGCATTTCAGCTGCCATCGAGTTTTGGCAAAAGCAAAGGGTCTCAGGTCGAACCAATTGGCGTCGACTCTTCGTGATCGGATCGATCTGTCCGAGTCACGAGAGCCCGCTTCCCCGCATTGTTGATAAGACGGCATCTCGTCGCCAATTCCTTGTAGTTTTGTCCATTTGTCCCCATGTCCCCATGTCCCCACTCAGCCGCCACATCCTCCATCTCCAGATTGCGGATTGCACCTCCACATCCTGGGAATCTCCACTTGCCCACATACCAGAGACGAGCTTCTGAACCTCGCTCAAGATGGAATATCCACCGTCAAAACCGCCTGTCGCAGCGGACAAGCCGCCCGACGATAGCACCGACTCGCGCCGCCTCAAGAAGCGCGAGCTGGACCGCAAAGCCCAGCGGCTGGCGCGCGAACGCACAAAGAGCCGGATTGCCGAGCTCGAGGCCATGGTGGAGCATCTCCGCCACAGCGATGCCAACACCCAGATCCTGTCGCTGATGGACCAGCTGTCGCAGGTGACCAAGAGAGAGAGATAAGGCGAGGCAGGTTTTGCGGTCTCTGGATAGCACAATTCATCGGCATCTCAACGAGGGCGGCCCGTCGGAGCCCGGTCCGGGGCTCTCGTCACGCAGTCGCAGGCTTCACGACCATCACGGAGCGTCATTTACCCGGAATCCCATCCAGGCCAACCCTGCGATCCTCCGACATTGCAGATGCCCCCCGGCTCAACCGACTCGGGCATCTGGGACGACCCGATGTGCGGCCTCGGCGGGATGCAGCCCAATGCGGCTGTGGGCTGCCTCAGCGGAATACAGACCAATCCCGCTGTGGGCTGTGGCTTCGACCATCCAGCCAATCCTATGGATGACCTCAGTGTGCTGAATCTTCCCCCAGGAAGCGTGTCCAGTGGCGATGGCTCGTACGCCGACGATGTCATTGTCCCCAGACCGGCAATTGAATGCTACTGCAACTCGTCCGATTCTGGCCGACAAGGAACCCACAGCCCCTTGAACAAATGGCGGGCCGCAAACGAGTCGCTGGGAAGGTCCACGAGGCTGTCCCGCGCAGAAATCATGGCCGAAGACCTTACGAGCGAGGACACACCCATTCGCGCTGTCTTGGAGGGATGGGACAGCGTCGAACAGGAAGGCAGGATGACCGAGTCTTGGCGAAAGCTGCAAGGCGTTGACCAGGTCTGCTTCAAGACGTGTTCCCAGATAGAGCGCCTCGCCATCTTGAGGATGATGCATATCTTGATGACGTACCACGGTGATCCAACCCTGGAGAGACATGCGTCTGTCCCGCATTGGTTTCTTATGAGGTGAGTCCCCATGCCCAGGAGCGAGCATGAAGCTAACACAAATCATCCAGACCTTCCCAAGCTATAGCACACTCATACGCTATCGACTACTTTGTTTGGTAAGAACATCTATCAGTTGAGACAACAACGACACTGACGAGGTCAAGGCCCGGCGTGCGGGAGCGCTTCGTTTTCTCGCAGCACCAATACTGCACGAACCTGTTCTGGGATCTCTTCCGCGGCAACTTCAAAATCATGTGGCCGTACGACTTCCGAGACACCTACATGCACAACTCGGAAACAGGCCGATACCACCTGTCGCCTCTCTTCGAGGAGCGCATCAGGGATATTAGCGCGTGGACCATGTGCCCGGACTTCTTCGTGCAGTTCCCGGAGCTCTACGGGGACATTCCGACGTACCTTAGCGTGCCCGCAAGCGTGAGCAACATGGGCTCTGGGCTCGTGCCGTATGTGCAAGAAGCCCAGCGGTCGGCGTATCGGAGAAGTAGGAGTAGGAACACTCCACCAAAAGAACCCATGGTCGAGGTGGTCGATTTATAACTCTACCAGGATGGAAGTATCTCTTTCATAATATATTTATACCTATCACCAACGTTCAAATGATGAATCCATCGCCCTCTACGTTCCTAGTGGAAAGTTAATCTAATATTTGACCTCAACTTTGGTCCCCTTGTCAGACTTTGCCTCCTCATCCGCCTCGAGACCTTTGATCACATCAGAAACAACAAAAACTGCCTCGTTGTCGAGGGGTGGGTTGAAATGCTTCCGTCCTTCAAAAATCCATGCTGCAGCCATCATGATCATAAAGCATCCCATAATCAAGACGGTATAGTTCATGGTCAAAGCTGTTACGGGGTGCACCTGCGGAATCTGTACAGAGTTGTTAGTTAATGGGTTCCACACCGATACATCTGAGACTGACAAGAGCAACAATCACGACTAGAATAGCATAGACCACAGAGACTGTGTGAATAAGATCTGACCAGATGCCAAAGTTCCACCGAACACCCTCGGGCAATGATTCCTTGCGGGTGATGAGGAGGATCAAGGCCGGAGAGCCTGGAAGCAATTAGCATTGTTCTAGTAACCTCGAAGACTTAGACGTTGTCTTACCAAAACTTATGATCATGCATACAGCTTGGGAGCCATTAATAGCATTAAAAGCTGCACTTGAGAACAGATAACTGCAGCATTGTGTGAGCAAATGCCATGCTATCAACGATAGGGACACTAACACAAGACCAATAAGGGCGACCAAGGCCGACGGTAAGTTGATTGACCAAGTCGGCAAGTGGGATGTGGGCGACAGTTGCGTAAGTCTAAAATTAGGTCAGTAACTGTATCATGCGAAGATGTGGCGTATCTAGCTGACCTTTCATTCCAGAATAAACCACCATCCCTCGCAAAGGCATAACCTTGCCTGCTCATTGTGATGGCGCTTCCCAGCGCAGAGGTCCCGTTGTTAACAATGAGAATCAAACAGAACACAATAGCCGATGCATCGCTGCCTGTTGCGAGCCTGATAAGCTCCACGATAGGTACACTGCGTAACCAGTCAGCCACACCGCTTCCTTCGCGTTTAGTAGCATGCCTACCCTGTGGATGTGGCCACAATCGCCGACAGGTCCGTGATGGAAAACCCTAGCACGAGAATCCAAATCACTCCAATAATGGTTTGTGTCAGAATCACGATGACCATGATCCGAGGAAGTAATCTTTTGGGATTCGGGAGTTCTTCACCCAAATGAGCAGGGCCATCCAGACCCATGAGTGTCGAGAAACTGTTCATTAGTCCGAGTAACACGGCAAAAGCGGTGAGCGAGTATCTGATTATTACATTAACCCATCAGACCGCCACATCGAAAAGATTTCTTACCCAGTATCATTGTTTGTGTCGACAAAAACAAACTCCGCCGACGCTTTGGGTGCCTTGACGAGAAGCGCAACGGTGTATGCAACAAAGCCAAGAACAGTGGCCCAACCTAAATGAAAGTCAGTATTGTATCGGCAAATTAGTGGCGAGCATGAGACCGACATCCAAAGAGTTCTAATGTAGGGATCCCCTGCAGTCCGAAGAGGTTGATAACCCAACAAATCAAGACGACGGCCAAATAGACGAGAAAGAGTTGCCATCGGGTCGACACGTCAAATTCCGGGTGGCATAAATTAACCAAGGCCAGAGTCAAGGTTGCCACAATCGCGCAACAAGCTGCATGTGTCAAGACCCAGCCGAGGTAGTTAAGCCAGCCAAGCGGGTAGGCAAACTGGCGTTTGTACTTTTCAGGGAGTAAAAACACCGCATAGTGGTAAGCGCCTCCTGCGGTGATGTCAGTAGGTCTTCATTGAGACATTCTTGCATTTGGGCTTACCGGCTGTGGAGAATCTGGATGCACATTGCGCAAATACCAAGATGATGCAGAAGACACAAAAACAGTTGAACCAATGCTTCGCAAATTAGTAAAGCTTGCAGACGGTCCTCGAGAGAACTTACAATCCATAGAGAAGAGCCGGAATACCTCCTGCAGAAAGACTGACGAAAAGAATAAACGACAGGCCTCCAAAAACGTTAAGGGTAAGCCAGCCAACGCTGATGCCGCTCCACAACCCAAATGTGTGCGGAAGGTGGTCTTCTTGCATGGTGGTCGGAGACATGAGGCAGGCGAGATACAAAAATTGCGGCTTTCTTGTCCGTAAGAAGGATTCGTCCACAGCTCTTGACATGTTCGCTTCCTGGAGAGTGCCGATACAGAATCGTGAGAACCGACTCCTCTTGGATCGCTATCAGATGGTAAGCATTCATCAAGGCTCAAGCCTATCCCGAAAAGCCAGCATAGCTTATTTTTTCCATTTTGGTGCTTAGCCAAGTACTTCAATGTCTTGGAGGTTCGTACTGATTCGTAGCGCATCCCAATTGGGTTAAACTAAGACTATCTGACCTGCTATCGTTATCTCTGACCTTTATCTTGGCCAATGCCAATCGTTGAAATATGTATTCCTGACGCTGTCGGGTCGCGACGTAACCTTCAACTGTAACGCCCCCTTCCCTTCAATATTTGCTAAGATTGTAATTTTGAAGCGATTATTAATTGACTTCAGAAGCCCTCTCATTGGCTTTCATCTCCAGGAAGTGATAGAGATGGGTCTGGTAACGGCTATCTGCGAGGGGAAATCTGTAGATAAGGGCCAGGAGGAGAGCATGCAGATGAGAATTGCGGGGATCAAGATAACGCTAGCTTCCTGCTAATTGTTAGGGTTAGGGTTAGTCAGTATCTCTCATTGTACAAAATCGTTGGTCTTACTCACATGAAGATGAACAGCCATTTCCATTCTGTCTTCTCAAGGAACACTCCGGCAAGTAACGCGCCGATTAATGCGCCGACCGGAGGTGAGGCAGCAAATGTAGCAAGCGTAACATTCCGTGCTTTACCTGGTGGAACCATAATCATAAGTGTGGCGACGGCATTAGGCATCAGAATGCCACCTCCTACACCCGTTAGAGCACGCACTGCTACGAATGAACTATACGTAGCGCAGAAAGCGTTGACCAAGGAGAAGACAACAATGATTGCGCCTCCAAGAAGTAGCAACCTGTGATGGCCAAACATTGCCCCAAGGCGCCCACTTATTAGCACAAAGGCACTTTGTGTCAACCTGAACACCAAATTAGTAACGCTTTATGGACCTCTAGCGAGAAGTGGCAAATACGAGTAAGCTGCAGCCATCCAGTTCGCCTGTCCGGGTCCAACATCGCGTCCAAGCTCTGAGCTGAATTTGAACCCTCCTGCTACTGTTGTGAACATGGAGATGAACTGTAAAAGTATCAGGGATTATCGTCAACCGATCGATTTCTCCGTGGCAAATGCTTACTTGAGTTAGGTTACAAAGTATGATCAGAAAGATAATTATGATTCTCTTGCGATTGCTCAGGTGAGTAGGCGCTTCAATCTCGAAGGCCTCGGTGGTATGGTGAAGTGGTCCAGGTGTATGTGCTGTTGCCACTCGTTCGAGCACTGAAAGAGCGCCATCGACAGGCCTGTCCACCATCTCCGTTTCCGTGAAGGTTTGGGCTTGCGAGTGACCCATGGTGGCGTGGTAAATTGGGCCGAAGTTCGGGTATGACAGAATTGAACAGATGAGTGAGTGGATGTGGTTGAAAAGTACTTCATAGGAACTCTTTTGCATTATTTTCTCGACAAATCTTTTTCAATACTATATTGAGAGTGTAGAAGAGGATCAGATAGCCTACACTAAAGCCAGAAGGAACATTCCTGTGAAATGGGCACTGATAACCGATCTGATTTCACCTTAGCGAGCAATGAGCATCATCCGGCGCTAAAGCTTCCAAGGGCTAGCATGACATGTCAAACAGCGCGATGAATCTGCACCTTAACACGACTGAATTGGGTTAAATTTGCCGACGCCACCCAAATCGTCCATCCCCGTACAGATTAGAAAAGTGGATGAATCATACCAATTTTTAAATCATTGAATAGTAAAGAGAATGTAACAAAAAAGGCCAGGCTGCTATTTTCTCCAGGCAGAGGTTTCTATTTATTGACATTGAGCACGAAGTATCTAGATACAACCCCACCCACATCGTGACTGGTAGGGCAACATCGGGCTCTCACCTGAATCACAGCAGTCGTACTTCTACTTCTCCACTCGACAACCGCCAGCCCAATTTTTTTTTGGAAACACTGCTCTCCACCGCCGTAGTTGAAATGCACCAAAAGCTTCAAATACCAAATACTCCCCTTGCCCGTCTCCTCTTCCAAGCCATGCCATTGGCACCTCTAACTGCCTCTGAGTTAGGCCTGGCCGCCAAGTAGCTCTGTGATAGCATCGATGAGTCTGGACTCGGGGGTAGACTCCGTATCTTCGGCTCCCTCGCCAGCGGCAGGGGTAGCTGTAGCCTCCGGAGCCTCCACAACAGCTTCTTCTCCAGCGGCAGGGGTAGCCGTAGCCGCAGGAGTCTCAGTTGCTGCGGCGTCTTCGCCAGCGGCAGGATCAGCTGCACCGGCTTCAGCTGGCAAGAAAATTGCCCACTCTCCGTTCATATTGGCCACTGACAGAGTGAGTTCATTCTCCTCTGCCTCAAACTCCAATTCGCCAACTGCAGAATCGATCAAAAAAAGCACCAGCCTCAGTGCACAATCGGCCGATCTTGCCTTGGCTAATGTCGAGGGTGCCTGGATCAGGGAGATAAGTATTCGCACTATACAATGTTTGTAACAGACGAATTGAGGGGTACTTACTTCCTGCGTTGAGAATGTAGTCCACCTTCGATAGCGTGAGGTTATCGGCGCCTTCAGCGAGGTTGATCTGGTACGATACGGCCTCGGCGGCGACAAAGCCATCTGGGGGAGGAGCCGGAGCCGTGTTTTCGGTGACTGTGAGCGTCCTCCCTTCGGCGTTCTGGAACTCAACCTCCAAGACTCCATTCGTCTAGACAACTTGTCAGCAATGTGATAATATCTCAGATAAATGTCCTGAAACTTACTCCTGGAGGGAAAAGCACATCTTGCTTGATGTCGCCACCGGTCAGGGCAACAGCAGTCCCGAAAGCTCCCTCGGTCTCCACCTCATTGCCCTCTTCGCCTTCGGCCTCGCCAGCCTCCTCGCCAGCCGGGGTCTCAGTTTCATTTCTGATTTTGATAGCCATGCGAGCGGAGTGTTGGTGGGTGGGAGCGGCGGTAGCAGTGGCGAAAATCAGCGAGAGCCCGAGGGCGGCGGCTTGAGTGAGACGCATTTTGAGAGAAGGGCTTGCGAAGGATAAAGTGTTGGGAAGTTGAAGAGGACGAAGGGGTTTAAAATAACCGGAAATAAACAATCTTCGAACCTGCGAAGAGTAGAGAAGAGAAGAAATGGGTTGAAATGCAAAGTGAATATTGTGCTTGAAGTGGATGGAGAGGAAGGAAGAAACGTTTTCACCGGAAGTCAAAAGGGCTTTATAGACATGCCGCAGTACCAATGTTTAAGATCGCTAAGAATAATGGGCCTTGGGCGCATCGCACTCTTGGCTGTGACAGTCCCCAGGGACGTTACACGTCCTGGAAACTCAATGAAACTATCGCCAAGGCCGTCATTGAGGGATGTTGGTCAAGAGCCAAGACTTCCAAAACGGCATATTGCTTGGCTCCACCAAAAATAGTCCCAATGCCCAGAGTGAGCATCGATTTTTGACACAAACGTAACCCAAGACGCCAAGAAGGTCTTTATAATTAGTTCTTGACGTCTCATGGCAATTGGCTAAGATAACTGGCCAAGAGTCGTGCCCACGAGCTTGAATGAGATCCAGCATGGTCTGCCCGGCGAATAGAAAACACCACATCCACAAACACAAGTGTCAGTAAATAAAGAACCGTCACAACAAACACGTACATTTCTTCCGTTCGACCAAAATTTCAAACATAGGCCTCTTCATTCTCAATTCCAGAACAACTGCCAAACACCAGACGGGATCACCAGGTGGCGGGGGAAGGGATGAAGTGGTGAAACAGGGGTTCGTCTCACACTGTAGTCACCACTACCACGCTGTCTACGCGTATTCTCCGAGACCCCCTGCAAGAAAAACCCACGCGAGAGAGATAAAACAGTCAACTTTAAAAGCTTAAAACACTTGGCAGGAGCCGTGCACAACTTGGAGATATCTGATTCTGTCTAATTATAGTAGGTGATCGCGTGATGCCAAGTGATGCTCACAAGAAGCTCACTGCAGCTAATTTAAGCAAACAATCTGCATCTCGGCTACAGCTTATTCAAAAATAAACTATTAGTTTGCCATGGCTAAGGCGGTTTGTCGATATCGAGGCTGGGCGCCTGCAGTGAACCGTAACGTTAGTCTCATGCCGTCTGTCGCCGCTCTTTACACACAGGTTATGGGGGACGCAGAAAGCAATGGAAAATTAGACTGGACCACTTTGATTACGCCAGTGTTGGATTTTATGCAGGTCAAGATAGTGTGCAGGTAATTTGCAGATGTGCGTGAATGAACAATGATATCCGACGATACCTAAGCTCTCCAGTGAAGCGTTCAACTTTTGCCAGCTCACATGAATTTACTCCTACCCTATACTCTAACCAGACTTTCCAAACCCCGGTCGATGAAAGCAGGGATGAAATATCGTTGGGCTGTTGAAGATCAAACGGGAGGATCTCTAGCCATGCGGACGTTTCAATAACCTTGTTCATTTCGGCCGAAAGTCTCTCTCCAAGTAGCCGAGTAGGATGTGATCTTAAAATATTATCAACAACCTCCAGAATGAGCGTGACCTGATCTTAAAGGCTCTTGATTTCTCCTCCTTCCATTGATGGCCCAAGGGTCAGTCTTATAGAGGAAGATGACGACGACTGGTCTGGAGAAGTCGGTTTTGAGGTTCTGGCCGGGAGATGTAGATCCCGAAGATCCTAGCTCGGAAGGGGTACGTCCCGATGTTTGAAGATGGCCCCTGATTGCGATACCGGCCCAATCTCTCGCGCTTAATTGAGGCCTCCGAAACAGAAGGTAACCAAAGATGGGAGCCATTATGAAACCTTACGCTCCGTGCGCGCCCTTGAGGTTCAGGACAAAACCGGACGCTGAGCGGAAGAGGAGTTTCCTTGGTTTCACCCCACATCTCCGCAAACGCTTGGCATCATACTGGTCATAGCTCCTCTGTGCCATTGATCAATCAATCAAGCACGCAAGAATTCTCCTGTTTCACCATAGCAACATGAGCAACCGATTAAGCCCCTGTTGACCATAGAGGTGGGTTTCAGAAAACCTCCTTCTACGGAGCTAGACAGGGCTTTCGGCGCCTAAGGGAGCAAATCTACCACCATCTTTAACCCTAAAGTTAAGTTTATTTCAGCTCCCAGATTGTATCAATCTGTGATCGTGAATTTCCCATTCAACCCCAGAATTCATTATCATAGTCCACCGATCATAACAGCCCATTTCATTGTTGTAGTCCCTTTAATACTAGAAGCTCTACTACTGAACCCTAACCCTGTCTTCCTTCTGCTGGCTGGCTGTACATTTATCCACCCCTACCCTACAGTGCCCTTCTCTCTCCTAAGGGGAAGCAAGGATCGCATCTAGTGGCCGCGCGGCCATGCATCCGTTATGGGTCTACACCTGAGGACAACGAAGCGCTAACATTTGCATGAGATTTGTTTGTTATCGCACCCATTGGATTTGTCACCGCTGGAGCATCATTCAGAAATTCGGGCAGGTTAATCATATGCGTAATCTTCCGAAATAGACAACTAATCCGTGCCGCTACACGTCGATTCTGCCATGTCCAAGCCGATCCTCGTACCCCAGGTCAGAGAGAAGGCGTTTGCGTGGTTTCTTGCTAATCGGGAAAGATTATGCGAGCGAGAGCGTGGATATACGTGCTTCTTTCGCCCTGGCCTCAGTTCTATCTATCTATCCTTCAATGTCCGTAGCCACACTCTGTAACACGCGATGGCTGTGACGATTGTAACTATTGTTTGAATGGTTCCCGCTATAAGCCATCCCTTGGATGAGCGGCTTTCCTGACCCCATCCCTTCCAATCAACCAAGATCACAGCCATGTTTATCATGTTGAAGATCTGCCAGATGATGAGAAACCCGAGACGTCTCACATCACCCCTAGTAATGACTTCGGTGGGTGATGGTTTGCGACTCTCTGGATGAAATGGCTAGAGGGAGGGCCGCGCAGTCAAGAGGAGAAATACGTACCGTCTCCATCGCCAGTAACGCGGATGAGGTTTTCTTTCTCGCTAGTCATTCTTTCATGTCCCGTAAAGCTTAATGGTAAATGATGTTGCGTCGGGTGAGAAGTATAATGTGTGGATGGAAAAAGATGTCTTTAACCAGACTGGGCTGAGAGCTGTGTTATGATCTCGCCCCATCTACAGCCGACTTGAGCTGAAACAAGAGCCCCTCATTCAGCCACCTCCTGAGACGCAGGGGTCCCTGTAATCTACCTAAATTTAATTAAACGAATTTCCCTTGTCGTTGGTTGGCGTCTACTTACCTCCGGTCAATCCCGTCGATTTTTTACCTCCCAATCTGCATTGAGCGCTGGGCTGAGCTGTGGTCGCTTTAACCCGACCAGAGGATGAGTACGGGGTGAAAGGCCCTGAGCCCAGCACTTGGCATCTTTCCAGCCCCGTTTAAACCGACCCACTCGTAACATTGGGGGCAGTGCTACAGTATGCCAGCTCACTAACCAGTTCCGAGCCATACCGCTGAGAGACTAACGGCGGGATTGATCTTCTTCATCCTGAACGGGTGGCGCTTGTACATTGTCGGTGGCGGTTATTTAGACCATGGTGAGGCTGATTCGACGCTGAGGCTGAAACAGAACACATCCACAAGTGGCCAACATCGAGGCCCGCCGCTGGAAGATACATGTGCTGCTGGCAGTTCATAAGCGCCAGAACATAAAGGAAATTTGAGTCGGGCTAAATTCTGACCAAATTGTGGGTAATTTTTAGCCTGTGGTGTTACGTGCGGACGTGGCTGAAGTTGGCTGCTTGGCTTCGAATAGCATTGGACCACGATGAACGTGGCCATGATCATTGAGAGGCTGTACAGAACAAGCGGCCAACCTCCAAATCAGGCTCTGTCGCGTTGACCGCTGACATTAAATGTGCGGCTGAAAGTGTAGACGGGTTACCTTGTGTCCGAATCGCTCACTTTTATCTGGACTTAATTCTTGAAAACTCACAACAAAGCTGGCCTTGAACCACTCAGCTACCACATGCCAGTTGCAGCACCTGGAAAAGCTACATCAACGTCCGACAGCATGGACTCTTCTTCAACAACCCAGCAGGATGATCCTCAGCCTGCTTCCTCCACACGAAGGCCTTTCTGGCTTAGCAAGGCGGCATTGGCCTTGTTCTGCTTGCTCTTCCTTACATGTGCTGCGTCTCTCATTGCTTTTGGCCGACTTATGGCATCTCGAGATGGTCTGGAGCTCACTATATCCTCAAGCTCCTACTCATGGACCTACGGCCCTACCGCAATCCTCGTTGTCATCCTGAGTTTCTGGAGGCGTGTCGACTACTATTACAAGTTAGTACAACCCTGGCGCGAGTTATGGGCTGGGCCAGTTCCAGCGGACAAGTCCCTCCTCCTCGACTACATAACTCGCGATAGAAAATGGCCACTACGCTGTTGCTGCGACTATTTCCTCTTTTTTTCTTCTCAAGCTCATCATTCTTGTGTGTCAACCACTCCATTTGTTGTTGCGCCATCTCTCCATGCCGAAACCTTCGCCATTCAGTATCAGAATTGATTTGATGCGGCAGACGCCTGGGCGTCTCTCGACTATAGCGCGAGAGGACACAACAAAAGATGCTGCTATGACTCGAGCTGGCGCTACAAAAGAGGCTATGGCGCTTTCTCTGGCGGTTCAGGCGCGTCCGTTTGGGCGTATCTGGCGAATCTAAACGAAGGGTTAACAAACGATACCCATTGGAATCCCCAGAACGGCTTTGTGACGCAGAGTTTTCGTCTGCCAGCCGCAGAAGCAAATGCCAGTTCTCTGGAAGCTGATGTGGACATGTTTGTTTCACACGCATTAGTTGTGAAGACGCTATTCTCTCGATCTCGGACCCAGCTTCCGGCTCCTCCAAATTCGACTTCGAGTCCGCAACCTGTTCAGCAGATGGAGGTGTCATTGAGCCATGTATTGACAAAGGCAACGACCCAGACGCGTCACCCGTTGGCTGCCCAAAAGTCCCTCGAACTTATACATTGTTCCGGTTAAACTGTTCCTCTGGTCATGATAAATCCGACCAAGACATCAACTGGGATCACGGGAGATTTTTTCCTGGAGACTATGAACCCTACGACATCCGCTACGCCATCACAGTTACCAAGCACGAGATGCAGCCCGTGAGCAACACACTTGGTGATGTCAGGGATGTCCCTACGGACCCTGTCAAATACTCCTCTATCATCTGTAAGATAGGGTATGCAATTGCCTCAGAGAATGCGACCCTTGACCCGTTCACGGGCAAGGTTGGCTTTCCAGACGGCGCCTTTGATGGGGAGATGAAAATATTGCACAATCTTTCATTTATCGCTCTAACGGAAATGCTCTTGACCAATCTCGGGGCAGCCATCAGGTTGAACAGCATACGAAGGAACGGTACCAATACCCCGCCAGGAATCTGGAGAAACGTCGTGGTTCCCTTATCCGATGGTTCACCGCATGGCACCAACTACACCTACGAGATCCTAGCCCTTCAGCCTGTGCTGAACTGTACAGTGGTTCCTCAACAAGACATTAACATTTCAACAAGTATCACGGCCAACCCCGTTATTCCACTTGAGCGTTCGAGTTCATCCATCAGCGGAACGGCGAGCCTCTCTTACGCCATGGAGATAGGGATGGCGGCGTACATCCCTGGTCTATACCGAGTGGGCCGCTACTTCGACTTGCTTGATTCAACTGCAGGCGAGGTCAGCACGGCATGCCCTTTAGTCAGTATCCTGTACGGATCCCTTACGAGTAGCAAAGGCGCCGCTTCGGACAACGCCACTGTACACGCAAATATCACTGCACTGTTCTACTCTCAAGAAATGAGTAAAATTCCATTGACCATCACGTACAATGGCGAACCAGCCTTGGGCGAGATTAGCAGTGATCAACCGCCAATATTATCACCTGACAAGGCCGAGAGCTTGCGAAACGGTACGAATAATGCGCACACGTTTCGTCCTAGACTGGGGGGGTTTATGGAAGGTCAATTCTTTCCCTTTGATCACGACAACCATGACACAAAGTGGACATATGATTCCTTCTTCAACCACCTCCTATACGGCCCCAATGGACAACGGGAGGAGGAACTCGAAGGTCCTGGGAACGCCAAGAAACTGATCAGAGCTGCGACGAGAGAATACAGCGAGTGCATGAAGCATGTCATAGATCTCAATTTCCGGGCGGGGGCAATGCAACCTACATCAACCTGGTCAGCGCTGCCATTGGCACTTCGCCTCCAGTTCCATCCGCGGCCAACACGGAAGTTAGTGGAACAGTATCTAAAATGATTACTCGCCTGGCAATTCATCGAACAGCAAGAATCATCCTGCAAATTCTATTAGCCGTAATGACAGTCTTTGACTTTCTGGGCTACGCCCTCATCAAGCTCCGAGGCACGCTCCCGCGTGACCCATGCAGCATTGCGAGCACGATGGTGTTCCTCGCTGGCTCACAACTCTGCGATCGCAGGGCCGGCATCATTCCCCATGATGCAGAGTTCATGAGTGATCAGCAGCTGAAGCGAGTATTCGACTGGCGCGTGTTTAGTCTTGGGTGGTGGATGACAGGGGAAGGTGAAGCATCGGCAGTTGCAACGGACCACGCCCGGTTTGGCGTTGATGTTGGAGAGAGTATGGGTGAAAGGTACAAGACAGGGGCATAAAGGTATTTGCAACTTCTCAGTAACGGACTCTTCCGTTCTTGTCAAACTATACCCTGTTTGATATATAGTAATATCTCTCGTATGCGAATGCGACAATGTCATAGGCTTCTGAGGTCGTATGCATCTTGATATAAATGTAATGTGAAAACATCAACTGTTGATCCACTCATGACTGCAACAGGGATTCCAGTGCATCGCCATTGATTGTCAGCATCCCGAGCTACAAAACTGTCTGATTGGCATTGTTGGGATTCTCATGGATGACGGGTCGAGGCACAGGCTCATCCGTCCACATGACGAAGTCGCCGAGAGGTGAATCAACAAGTACTCGCTAGGCCTACTAATCGGCTTCTGGTGAGCCAGGGACATTAATTCTCAAATCTCACTTTTATTCGCAAAACTGGGCACAGAGGCTGTAAAGGATACCACCATATAGCGGAGTCAATAAGTAAAGATGACAAAATTCAAACCCCGTAATGTACATACGGAACCCAAGGTGGTATGTCCAGAAATTCACTTCCTGCCAACACCTGGATGTCCCTGCCCTCCTCTGCTTTGGTGCTTCGGCGACGTTTGACTCTTTCCGCCCACTCATCTCGACTCTCCCTGAGAGCTTGGTGAAGCCCGCTACTCACAGATGAGTCACTTATGCCATTCTGCTTCAGAAACTCGTATGTCGATTTGGCAATGGACACACATTGCTCGTCATCGACCTCCCAAAGGGTACCCACTGCATGTCGGAATCCTGCCAGCTGGAAAGCAGTCATGAGATGGATACTTTCGTCGACCGATGCCTCGTGCCGTATCTGGCCTGTCCGACAGGCCGAGAGATAGGCAAGGAACGGGGACCCGGAACCGACGTTCATCTCCATCATCCTCTCCACAGTTAGGGGACTTTCTTCCCAGTCTTGAAGTAGGAGATGGCTCTGCAGCGGGTCTCCCTGGCAGCTATTGCCGTGTCCGGCAAAATGGAACACCTTGCAGTCTTCTAACGCAGATAAGACGTCATCCCTGAAGGGTCGGAGTGGAACTGGACGTAGTCCAATCTCTGTGCAAATCCGGTGCACCTCTTTCCTCTCGTCTTCGGCGTTGGAAAGGGGATTCTGGCCTGGGGTTTGAGGCATGGCAATGACAACAGCCTGATCGAGTCCTTTGGCTGGCATCTTCTGCATGGGCTGTTCACGACAGTGTATAATTGTCTTGATGGTCGAACTGTAAGATGAGATGGCTCTGTCAAGTGCTGTATTAAAGCCGGGCTTCAGGTGGTATCCTGCTGCGTGGAGCGGAAAGCCGACGAGTGGCCCCGTGGGAATCCACCAGATGTACTTCCCGTAATATTCAGAAGGAGATTTGTTGAGCCCCAGGGTCTCGAACACCGGGTTCACTATGACATCCCAGAGCCAGGCGAGCGTTTCAATAGACTGCGGACGCGAGCTCTGATCCAGGACATCTTGACGAGTAAGTCGGTCCAGAGGAACCGCTTGTATCTCCGACTCCTCGATGACCAAAGCATCGCATCGGAAAATGCTGATATTGACGATGATGATAGGCCCTTGTGATGCTGCCTGCCGCATCTCGATTTCAGACAACGGGAAGAGAAACCGCTCAAAGCCAGCTTTGGCACGAATGTCCTCAAGGAGACGTGACATTAGATCGCCGGCCTTGTGGCGTTCATCGACCTTGGTCTGGAGGAACCGGGTTAACTCGTCCGCGACGCCAGCTAGGAGATCGGTCTGGTACGATCCATCCAAGGTATCTCGAATGTCGACGAAGGAACGCGCCAACTCTGGATGCTCCTGTTTCAGCAAGGAGAGATCTGTGCGTAGATCTTGAAGAGAGCTTGCGAGGACACCACGGCCCTTTTCAAGGCGAGCTATCGCCTCGATAGGCCCCCGCTTAGCAGCTAACGCAACCGCCGCCGCATCTGAGGCGAATCCAACGACCTGACAAAGAAGAAACTGCTTATCCGTGATCTGTAGAGACATGGGAGCAAGAAAGGTAACTAGATCGATTGTAGCCTCAGCAGCCTTGTCTGTATCTTGATTGGGGGTTTGTCCCGTTGTTGTTGGAGACAGGATGAGTTGGCGGCCAGCGGCGATTCGGTCGCTAATAGGAGATGCCTCATGATGCAAGGCAGTTTGAAAGCATTTCATCGCCTCCGAAAAGTCTTCGGCCTTTTTACTCTGCCGATATCTGTTGAGAAGCTGGTCTCCGAGGCCCTTCAGCAATGCACATCGAGCGGGATCGTCCGATGATGTGGCATCCATGGCGTCGCGGGATACTTGAATAGCTTTCTCACGGTCATGTTCCAGTTGAGTGTAAGCGTATCTCTCATCTAGCAAGTTGCGGTGGTTTACGAACCATCCAGCGCGGTAAGGGTGGTCTCTCGTTGCTTCCACGGCCTGGCGAGACAATTCGATAGCCTCATCAAGGTCCTGTACTCTGTTCTCCAACAGGAACTTTTCGCCGAGCCGTAGTGCGAGATTGTTCAATAGGAGTGGCCGCCCGACGTGGTTTTCTGGGACTGCGCATACTGAATTCTGAGCCGCATCGATAGCGTCGTCGAGAATCTCCTTTGTTTTGATTCGCGCATACTTCTTACCGAGTAGAAGTCCGAGGTTATTCTCGAGTCCAGCCATATCGAAGTGAGCCTCAATATTCGCTGTCTTCGCCGGGATTTTTTTTATGGCCTGGCGAATTAGTCCAATGGCATCGTCAAGATCTTTCATCGAGCCTGTTCGGGAGTATCTATTGCCGAGACACATTCCAAGGTTGCTCCAGAGTGTGGGTAGACTCCCGTGGTCCTCAGGAGTAATTCTCTCTGCCTTCCGGCCCACATGAATAGCTTCATTGAGATCATCCAGCTTCCCAGTACGCAAGTACCTATCATTGAGCCGGACGCCAAGGCTGCGCAGACAGAGGGCTCTGTCAAGGGGGTCCTTCGGGATAGACTTCCTGACTCTTGGCACAGTATTGATGGCTTTTTCGAGATCTTCCAATGCCCCAGTTTGATAGTATCGGTAACCGAGTTGGACTGAGAGGTTGGCATGCCTGGAAGCCCAGTTCCGATCGTATTCTGGGGTGGCCGCGGCAACCAGCTCAGCTACCGCGATGGAGGCTTCCAGATCCTCCCTATTTCCAGTATGAGAGTGTCTTTTGTGGAGTCGAACCGCAAGGCCGTTCTGTCTGGCAAGCCAGTCGGGGTCGCTTTCGGGAGTCGACCCAAGAACCGTGCGAGCCACGTCAATGGAATCTTGCAAATATTCGAACGTACCCGTGCAGTCGAACATCTCGCTCAGTTGAACTCCAAGATTTTGCATTATGCGTATGCGCGCTGGATCGTTCTCCGACACGGCGTCGAGAAGCTCGCGACTCACCCTAATCGCTTTGTCACCGTCGGCGGCGGCATTCGTCCGTTCGAACTTGGCATCAAGTTTGTCGCTGAGGACTTTCAGCAGGAGGGCTCGATACGGGTCGTTCATTTGGGTTGCGTTAACAGCTTCGTATGCCTGGCGAATCTCTTCGTCGAGGACTCTTGTTGACATGATGAGTGTGAGAATGCGTCTATAAATGAATTCTGCAGATTAAACGTTTATGCGATGGGAAGAGAATGGATAAATTGATGTGTATTGAAGTAAGCAATGTGCCTAAGTTGTTCAGAGACAACCCTTTTTCCAAGGTTGATTAAAAAAGGGCACATCTAAGCCCTCAAGTCCGTACGCGTTCATGGGGTATCGAGTGCTCTGGCGGTGCAATATTGGGTTATGAGTCATCTGCGGCCTGAAATGACCGATCATTGCACAGCTGAAAGATTGGAAAATATGCATCCAATAGCGCAATCCCGCAAGCGCCTAGCTAGATGTGATATCCTCCATGTCACGCGTCTCGGTGAGAACTGCCGGTGGCCTTATCACACACGCACACAGCTTTATGCATTGCACTTTTCTCTGATTTGAGCGGGTACACCGCCTCACGCTCGCAACTGCTGCCTGTTTTGTGTTTATTCGCTGAGGAAATCCCAGTGCTTGACGCCCGACTGTACATAGACGGTCCCCCCGTAGGCCAGAGTGCAACCCGACGGCGATTTGCGCCGAATGATGTGTGAAATCAGCCTGCATATCTATGCTGCAATGCTGTACAGATGCCCGATGCAGCTTCAGGATCTTATCCACTGGCAATGACCCTTGAGAAGGCCGCGGAGATATACCTTGTACTGAGTTGTCCTATACATGCGACGTGTACCGGCACTCTTGTTGTGGAGGGCGGGAGCGTGCTCAATGATGGAACCGCACAACCGTGAGATGATGAGGCATCCCGTTCATGATCCATCGATTGCGGCCACAAGCGGCCTCAGCTAGCCACATGATGCCTCGTTGCTTGGCAAACAACGCCCAGTCCTCGTTAGGTGATCCCGTTGGTTGCGATAAGGGGTCATGCTTGAGAGCTGCATGAGACATTTGCCCCCTCTACTGCCCCCGAGCAAGCTTCTGACCACTCCGTAATGTCAAGCTGTCACATTCTCACCAATTTGCATTCAGGATGTCACATTGAGTTGTGACGACTTGGCGTCCCCCGCATTTTTAGCTTGGTTGCCTTTTCCTGCATGCAACTCCATCCGAGTCCATCGCCACCGGTCAGGCTTGTTTTGCTTTTTGTCTTTTCCTAGCCTATGCTGCCTCGCGTATTTGACCAATATCAGACCAAACCGACGCAGGGAGCTCCCGCATTCCCCAACGTAATGCCTGACCGACCCATCGTATATCCAATCAGCGACACTCCCCGACACTTCCTGGATGTGACCTTCAGCCGCCTCAGCAAGTCCAGCCGAGACAATCGATGGTGCGACAGATGTCACTTCACTACCGTAGCAGCTACTTTCTTGGCAAGGCCAACGGGAGTGGCTCATTGGATGCAGCTGAGTGACGAAAGCGTCTTGTTGCAGGCGGGACTCCCTCCTGACCTAGCGATCTAGTTGAGTTTGAGTGCCGATGTCCTCAATTTCATGAGCGTTTATGACTTGACACTGCGAGGGATATCTCTATACATGATGCATTGTTGACATATTTTTATTAGTCGCTAGTGACATTCATACTAAGAATCATCTTGTCGGCCTCTAAGTGAGCTTGCAGTGCCCAAATGGGAGTTGAGTAGGTGGCTGGCCCACGAATTCCCTCTCCCCTGTCTAACGCCGACTTCAGAAAGCCTCCAGTCAATGGCTTCGCAGTTTTCCCCCATGTGATGTGCAAGGCGCGGACGATACATTTAGAGCAGAAAAAAGTCCCCTTTTCCTGACCGGATGACCTGGGCCATTCACTCTCCCCTGTTTTATTGAACAGACAAATACATTTTTCTCGTGACAGAAGAGTCTCTAGAGCGAGGCAAAGACTGCTGGCTCGATATTCCTCGTCAACCCTTCTCCACAATCCATCATGTCAGCCAGAAACCCCCCAAAACTATTTTCACTGCTCGTTGGTATCGACCTGTACTTGAGCGGCAAAAGAAAGGATGAGGAGGGCAACCGCATTTCCATCGACAATCTCCAAGGATGTGTCAATGATGTGAGAAACATCGAGCGTTTCCTTCGAGAAGACACAACACAAAGATTTCAAGTGGTGAACCCTTCCGTTCTTATCTCGTCTGTCGGCCAGAACCGTACGAAACCATCAGAGCCGCTGGACCGTTGGCCTACATTTTCCAATATCAAGAAGGAGTTCGGCAATGTCGAGAAACAGGCGAGCCCTGGCGATTTCTTCTTTTCCACTTCTCAGGTCACGGCGCACGACTTCCTAAGGTGTCAGGGTCGCCCAGCAAGAACCAACACGACCCTTGTCTTCTTACAGTGGACTACCTCCGCGAGGAGCGTGCAGTGCGGGGATGGGAACTCAATCAATGGTTGAAGAAGTTGAATGAAAAGAAAGTTCAGATCGTCGTCGTTATCGACAGTTGTTACGCCAGGGGCGGATGGCGATCAGGCGAATTAGGTGGCCGTTGGAGGTCTCCAGAAGGCTGGGCCACGGTTCCCAACCTTCCTATCGACGAAGACGCTACTAACGAGACTTCTGTTATGTCGAAGAGCCGCGATGGCGAGTTGGATGTATCCTGGTCCATCAACCCGGAAGGGTTCACGTTGATGGCGGCCTGCAAAGGTGATGAGAAGGCTTTCGAGAAAACTGTCAACGGGAAAGCGGGCGGGGCATTCACTTGCGGACTCTTGGAGTCTTTAGAGCTCTTGAAACGGAGCAGGCAGAGTGAAGCGACTCTGACATACCGCGTTCTTCGCGACCAAATAGCGCGGCTACTTCCGGGAAATGACCAGACTCCAAGGGTATTTGGTCGAGACAGGCTTCGTTTCTTAGGAAGTCGGGAGCCGTTCTTTCCTACACGTCTTATTGTCAAAGTCGACAAGGGTGAAGTTTCTCTCCCAATTGGAAAGGTCCATGGTATTCATGAAGGATGCGAGTTCACGACAATCGCACCGGCTTCAGAGGCGACCTTCTCAATAGAGAAGGTAGAGGAGGATAATTGCAGCGCAACGGTGCCCCCTCGTGTTTTACAGATACTGAAAAAGTCTGTCTGTGAGGTCGTTCCATCCCGGTGGAGCTTGGGTAAGGACCCTCTTCGGATTCTTGTAGACCCAAGTCTCGGGAGTGAATCCAGGTGGCCCTATATGAGTCCCTCCAGAGCCGGATTGTCGGGTCAATCCAGGTCATCAATGACGAAGCCCGCCAGTCCGATACCAACTCACTGAGACTAAAAAAGGGCGAGGGAAACGGCAGCATTGACATCTTCGGTCCTGAGTCTTTGATCGGGTACAACAGCGCTGTGCGTGGCTTAAACCTCAGCGGCGACAACCTCGAGGACCTCGCAGCTGTCGCCCTATCACATCTGACCCGTTTTGGACAGATATTTGACCTCCGTGAGCAAGCTTCAAACGCAAAGCCGCCATTCAATTTGGCTTGGTATCTCGAGCCGAATACAACCGGCAAGGAGATATCCGGCAAGGAGACATTCCCCGACGGCCAGGGGTTGAAGCTCACAGTTGAGAACACAGGCAAAGATCCGCTACACTTCACCGTACTATGCTTGAGTCCCGGGTTTCACGTGAAGCAGACCTACCCTTCCTCTGACCATCCAGAAAGGGTGGACCCAGGCAAGAAAGGCTGGTTCTCTTTGACAATTGAAATTCCAGGCGAGTTGAAAACGCTTCAGACGACCGATGGCAGACCCATTCATCGAGACATCCTCCGCACAATTATCACCACGGGCAGAGAGCTCTCGTGGAAGAGTTTAGAGTTGCCGGATATTTGGAATGCCAGTCAATGGGGGGAATTAGTTAAATGGGGAAGGGATGTGAAGGCCGTGGATAAAGGCTTTAGTTGGTGGGTAGTGGACAGGGAAGTGTGGACATGTATACAATCAGTGAAATCAACTCCGTGATGGCGGATGGCCCACGAACAATTGTCCGCAGAATTCCTTTTGCACCGATAGAAAGGACTCGAAATAGAGTTCCTAATAGTTTGTCATTTTTTTTTATGTGAGGCGTACCCTCTACTGTACGCTGTACCTTATCAGATGCAACCCCGGAGCCAAGAGATTAACCACACACGTTGGAGGGCTGTTCGACTGCCGCTGGAAACACCCAGCTATTACAAATGGGGTTGGAGATTTGCTGCCAAGCATTTTAAGAGGCGCCATAGCAAATCTGCATGCGGCGTGCTACCTGAGGCATCTTAACAGCCCAGAGCCAACTGCAATCGTGTGCCTACCGATAATCAAACTGGCTTTCATCAACCCACAATAATGGGTCACCTAATAAAGAAAGCGGCATGGTCTTAGCTGTCCAAGCTATCCAGAAAGACCCAAGTTTAAGCATACGGACAGCTGCAAAAGTCTATGAAGTCAGTCTAGCAACGCTGGCTAGAGCTCGTTGGATCATTCATAGAAACCCACTCAACACAATCACATGTGGGTTTTGTATGATTTGCAAAATACACGCATGTCTTGGCAAACGGGTCATTCTGCTTTCTAGGTCTGTTGGTCATAACTTGTCGTCATTAACTCCATCGTTGATGCCGCTGTATAGGCATCTAATGGGTTGCTCAGGCCGATTGTCGAACTGTGGCGATAATTCGATGCATCGGATCCATGAAGAGTAACGCACAGCCTAGGGTGTGACATGGCAGTAACAGAGCTCAATAGCAAATACAAGATGCCGAGAATGTGACAGATGCGACATTGTCTATTTTTAGGAGAGGCTAATGAGGTTTTGACCCTGTCAATTCTGGGGAATCGTTCACGCCATATTGTCTGCGGGGCCAAAATAATGTCTCTTTTTTATGCTCTCTCTTTCTAGTGTTTGTGAGAACAGACCCAGCCAATGTCCAATGGACATCATGGCCAGACCCATTCCACGCCAGGAGTTGAGTGAGTTGTGGCAAGCGACTGCACCAGCGTCCAGAGAGTCCAGAGCGCCCGCAGCACAAGCGACATTTCGTTTGAACAGGGGTAGAGGTCTCGTCCGACGCCTCAAGCTCAAGCTCAAGCCCAAGCTGGCGGGTACAGGGCTACGGTAGAGAATCAGTCGCACAAAGGCCATTGGTTCAGACCAAAAAAAAAAAGACTCGGTTGGCTCCATCCCTTAATTACCGGCGGGAGCTACTTTTCATAACCAAGCCAAGTCAGGGAACGAATGCAAAAGGTCCAACGTCGCGCTAGGTCGGCAGACGACGTCACCAAAGCCGATTTTGCCCTGGGCTTTGCTCTTTTCGCGCGCACACCCCCTGATGGGCGGCCTCCATCGGGCCAACCAAGACATGTCTTGAGCGGGGAGGCAGATCTCTTCCGTAAACTAGAAATCTTTATTCTTTGCTGTAAGTCAGTTAAGAAGATACAAGGCTTCGAAATCGATAACGCAAGGAAATTCAGGGCTTGTCTCGTGTGCTTCTAAATCCCTCGTATACCAGCATGCCTCGGCAACCATGTCATGTGCAAATTCCGAGGGACGGGCGGAGTCAGCACGGGAACTTTTGGTGTCTCACAGCATCACCCAACTGAATTGACGGCGTTTTCGCTCGTAAATTATCGCAAAGGTCCAGACCAGTCTCTTTGCTTCCCTATTACCATCAGTAAATATACATCTACACTCTCGTCTAGCTGCATCGCGATGTCGCATGACTTGCTAGGGCTGGAGACGCAGGGCCGGGGACGTAGGGCGGATCCAGACATTGATCAACAGGAGAGACATCGCGGATTGTACTGAATACCTATCTTCATGCGTACTCTACTTTGTGGCGACGTGGTCGTTCAACGTGCCGTCGATGGCCATAAATCACTCATCCACCGGATCTTGTAGGCTAGCAACCAAAACAGGTCTCCCCTACAAAATAGAACCCTGGCCGCAATTACACATGAGAGGGCGTGACCAACAGTTCTAGGCGGTAGTATCAAACACTTTGAGACACCCGATCCTGAGAACGGCTGCTAGACAACGGCACAACCATGTCATATTGACTTCACACCGCTAAATCCCAAGCCCAGTCATTGAAGCCATGTCATGAATTGCTTTCCAATCTGGGAGACGCTTATAATCCTGTCTCTGGCATCTCCTGTGTCCCGAATAACTTCGAACTCGTCGCAAAATATGGCTGATAGCCACGCAACGTCATCAAATCAAGACAGGATACGCGTCACGGTATCTGTCAGTTTGGTGATTGTTTTTGCACTTGTTATCGGCGGCTTGGCGTATATTGCTAGACCAGGTTCGCTCCTTAGCATCCGTCAACGGGAAAGGCATCATTCTGCGAATGCCGTCAACACCACCGTTAATACCACCGTCAACACCACGGGCGGCCTAGGTCGGAACACAGCACACTATATTCCATTAGTCGTCTATCATGCCCGTTCAAGACATTTAGAAGATGCTCATACATTAAAGGCGGAAAATAAAAGATCTGGACACGAGCCAAGTGATGGCGAGATCCAGATTCCAAGGTCCGTTTTCATACGGCACTCAAAACCAACGCGGAAGCAGCCAGAGTCGGGATACGGCTACCAATCTGAATGTCCTATTTGCACAGAAGATTTTGTTGATGGCGTTTTGCTGCGCCTTTTACTCTGCGGTCACATGTTTCACCCGGAGTGCATCGACCCATGGCTTGAGCGGCGCGCTCGTACCTGTCCCCTATGGTATGCTATGCCCAGATTGTGGGAAGAACGTTGACGTTGCTGGCGTTTTTGACTGACGATTTGATTCAGTCGCGCAAAGTTTCGAGTGCAGCCTCCCCCGGCACCTTCTGCAAGCGCCATACGATAGCATAACGGCGATGGACAACATGGAACAAACTGAGTGTCGAAAATGCGGCGGGCGGGACATTGGGGGGCTGATGACAGATTGCGTCTAACTCTTCGCAGTATGCCGAGCTGGGGTGCGGAGAAGAGTTTCTTGTACCTAATGGAATAAAACCATTGGCATTGGCGAAAATACGATGGTGAGGCTTTCACTACCAAGCAGCCCCGGTGAAAAGTCACAACTTCCGCTGCGTCAACACGGGGTGTCTGGACTTGGAACGCACCCCAAGCAAGCCGGCGAGCATACCCTCTAGCCCCAATTTTCTAGCCGACTAGGCCCTATCCTTAATCCAGAATCACAGCCGTCGAGCAAAAGTATTCGAGTAATCGCTCATAATGAGATGAGAAATAGCTTAAAGGAGAGTGGATCTAGACCATCGGGGCTTGGATGCCGACGGTCAGTCGGTGAGAGGCCCCTCATTTCTGGTCGTAAATCTTGATTTCTCGCGCGCCGTCCCCTTATTGGCTTGTATGAGGGATTTTGGCCGAAGACCAGCGTGGCATGCTAACGGCAATTGCCAAACTGGAGCCCCAACTTACACGAGTGACGACACCAGCGTCGTCCAATCAAGGAGCTCAATGGCGTCTAGCACTGCCACTGCCGAATCAGGAATGCTAAGACAGTGCCAAGACAATGCCAAGACAATGCCAAGACGGGTACACCCACGTCGAGGCTGTCAATCCAGGCACCTTAATCCCATCTGCAATTCCTGGTGTGACGTAGGGACCATGAGGCGAAACAAACGAGATGGCTTCTGTTCCAGTTGCCCGTCTCTTTTTATCTGTCCTTATTTCTCCTCAGCCCGACTCCCCTTGCACAGGGCAACGTACTCCAAAAGTGCCTCACCTCGCCTCCCCACCGAAAAAGTCGCACCAATGGGCGAGCTTGTCCGCCTTCGTCAGAGACGTCAACCCGCACCGAGGACCAGTTGAGTTGGAAAGTTTCTCAAAGCCCATGACCCTCCCGCACATTACGTATGACGCAACCCCCGGGTATCGAGTACCTCGTCCAGATTTGGCATGCCGCGCCAACGCCCAAGTCCTCAGCACCAGGGGCCGAGTTCGAAATGACTGAAACGCAGACATCCGCATCTAGTTAGCTATGAGCCATTCGTCATTTCCACGTGCAAGGGCTAGCAGACCAACACGATGGCCTGGCCTAGGCCCTACATTCTGATGAACAGGTAGTTGCTCTGACCGCCTACCCGGTCGGGACCTCCCCCACACAACATCTTGCTGGTGGGTGGCTCGTACCGCTCTGTATAGCACCAGCACTGGCTACACCGTATTCTATTGCGCTGTAAGCCGTGGCTAGCAAGTCTATGAGGTATTTTTCTTGGCGCTGCGCTGCGTGGGTATTTGAGGGGAGAGGCCTCCTGGGTAGCGGCGAGGAAATGGAGAAGGACCGCGAGTTACACATGTGCCAGTGCAAATTCATACTGAAATCTTTCTCACTCTGACAATTGCCGATCTTGCCTCTGCAACATCCGTCCTTGTATCTTCTCTTCCTCCCTGCCACCCTCCTCTCTGCGACCTTGCATCAGACACACCGCCGCAACAGCAATCAACATGTCAGACCCCGACATCCAACTCAACGAGACCGATCTGGAAGCTGCGAATAACCCTCGCATCACCTTCCAGAGCGGTCTCGGTAGGGATGGCGCACCCAATGACCCGGACGCATACTATGGACGCTCTCGTTCCCGGGAGCTTTCTCGCCGTCGCACCCGTTCGCGTTCTAGCTCTCGCAGCCGCATCCAGCCCACCTCGCCTTACTCGGGGGTCCAGATCGAATACCGAACGCTGTCCTTCCAGGTGACTGAGGCGAAACAGAACGACGACGAGATTGAACAGGCCAAAAACGCGACTGGCCTCGGGAACAAAGACGACGAAGACTATTTCGCCAAGCTTCAATACCATGAGCTACAGGTTGAGCAACTCTGCCAACAGCTCAACGTCAGTTCTGGAGATGGCCTTTCAGAAAATGCTGCTGCGGTTCGCCTTGAGCGAGATGGAAACAACTCTCTGCCACATCCCAAGACAAACTACATCAAGAAAACGCTCAAGTACATCTTTGGTGGCTTTTGTTCGGTCCTTTGGGTCGGCGCCATCATCTTCTTCCTCTGCTGGCGGCCCCTGAGCAGCCCCCCGTCTGCACAGAATCTGGCTCTTGCCGTCCTTATCCTCATCGTCATCTTCCTTCAGGCTGGCTTCTCCGCCTTCCAGGACTGGTCCACCGCAAAGACCATGAATGCCATCCTTGACTTGTTGCCATCTTTTGCACTGGTCAAGCGTGATGGAGACCTCAAGAGCTTGCCCACCATCAGCCTCGTGGCCGGCGACGTGGTTCATCTCCAAGTTGGCGACAAAGTTCCAGCTGATCTCCGCCTCATCAGCCACTCTGGTGATATCCGCTTCGATCGATCTGTTCTTACCGGTGAGTCGGATGAGGTCGAGGGCACCGTCGACCCGACCGACCGAAACTTCCTTGAGAGTCGCAATATCGCCTTGATGGGTACCACCGTCATGAACGGCAATGGTGTCGGCGTGGTCATCCTCACTGGTGCCCGAAGCGTCATGGGTCGTATCGCAAGCTCGACCGCCAGTGTCAAAGACTCTGCTGCCCTCATTCAGAAAGAGATCACTCGCTTTGTCAAGATCATCGTATGCATGACCATCTTGCTTGCCTTGCTCATCTTATTTTCCTGGGCTGGCTGGCTGCGTGTCGACCATCCTGGCTTCATGAGTGTCCCCGCCATGCTTGTCAACGTCATGGCTTGCGTCGTGGCTTTCATTCCCGAGGGTATGCCTGTTGCTGTCGCGTTGACACTCATGATGGTTGCCCGTCGAATGAAGGCCGTCAATGTACTACCGAAAGGACTATCGACTGTTGAGACACTGGGCTGTGTGAATGTCATCTGCTCAGACAAGACCGGCACTCTCACGCAGAACCAGATGTTTGTCAACTCTGTCGCGTTCGTCGATCACAGTCTTGACTCGGCCGATGATTTCCATCGTCTGCATGAGGGAAGTGAGATAAACCATGCTACGGTAGCGATGCATCGAGCGTCCCTCCTGTGCAACGACGCATCGTTTGACCCAACCACGATCCATCTTCCCGTCCACGAGCGAACAATTCAAGGCAATGCTACTGACAGCGCTGTCTTTCGGTTTGCTGCATCTGGTGCCTCGGGAGATAGCCTCAGGAGGACAAATGCCCGCGTCTTCGAAGTTCCTTTCAACTCCAAAAACAAGTGGATGCTGGCACTCTTCGACTCGGACGATAAGAGAGGTAAATACCGTGCTATTATCAAGGGTGCTCCGGACATTCTTCTCGCTGGCTGCACTCAATACTGGTCCTACGAGTCCAATTCGGTCCTCCCTCTTGACGAGGCTGCCCGTAGCAAGTTCCAGCACATCCAAGACGAAGCTTCTCGCCGTGCCGAGAGAGTCATTGTTCTGTGCGAGAAACTCATCTCCCCTAATGCCATCGCTGGAACGAACGCATTCAGTGACGAAATTACCAACTCCGTCGTTCAAAATCTCACCATTGTTGGCATGCTTGGTATCATTGATCCACATCGTCCCGAGATTCCTGCTACTGTTGAGCAATGTCGCCGCGCTGGAACCCGCTTCTTCATGGTCACGGGCGATTACGCGCTGACTGCGGCTGCGATTGCTCGCAACACCGGCATCTTCACTTGTAGCAGCGATCCCGACACGATCGACAGTCTCCATAGTGGCGTTGAGAACAACGAGCTCAGCGAAAAGCCCAAGTCAAAGAGGGAACGAGCTCCCCTGATCAAGCGAAGCCTGCTCCTGGAAGGCTCAAATCTCGGTCGCCTGACGCAAGAAAACTGGGACATCGTCTGCGCCTACGACGAAATTGTCTTTGCACGAACGACACCAGAACAAAAGTTGCGAATCGTAACTGAGCTGCGCGCCCGCGACAACGTCGTCGCTGTTACTGGCGATGGAGTCAACGATGCTCCCGCACTGCGAGCCGCCGACGTTGGAGTCGCCATCGTCACGGGTAGTGACGTCGCCATCGAAGCGGCAGACTTGGTGCTTCTTGACCGTTTCGACTCCATTATTGACGCTATTCGCCTCGGTCGTCTTGTCTTCCAGAACCTTCAGAAAGTCATCTCCTATCTCCTCCCTGCTGGTAGTTGGTCCGAAATCTGGCCCGTCATCCTCAACGTTTTCCTCGGCGTGCCCCTTCCACTGAGCGCATTCCTGATGATTATCATTTGCGTCTTCACTGATCTTTTCCTAAGTCTTTCTCTCATCATGGAGAAGGAAGAGTTTGACCTGTTATCGCTGCCTCCTCGCAACCACAAGCATGATCATCTGATCAACGCCAAGATCTACACGCAGGCGTACCTATTCACGGGCACCATGGAGACAGTTATTGCCCACTCAATGTTCTTTCTCTACATGTGGAAGTATGCTAAGATGCCCGTGAGCGAACTGTTCTTGCTTTTCGAGGGCTATAAAGCGGGATATCACGGCTACACCCAGGATGAGCTAGTACAGTTCAACAACACTGGGCAGTGTGTCTACTTCGTCACTCTTGTCTTCTTGCAGTGGGGAAATATCCTTGCTGTGCGGAACCGGAGGTTGAGTATCTTCCAGTCCAACCCGTTTACGAAGGAGAAGCAGAACCCTTGGTTGCTTCTCAGCATGCTTATCAGCTTGGTCATTGCCGTCTTTGTTACCGAGGTGCCAGGGATTCAGAAGCTTTTCGGAACCGCTTCGGTGCCTATTGAGTTTTGGTTCATCCCGATCCCTCTGGGCCTTGGGATTTTGTGTGTGGATGAAATTAGGAAGCTTATCGTGAGGAAGTACCCAGGCTCGTTCTTGGCCAAGATCGCGTGGTGAACGAAATGCAAAGTGTCAGGGAAAAGGTGCATCTACGGGGGTTTAAAAATCTTACATTATTCTACAGGCAAAGATGAACATTGATGAAGTCCCCAACATGAATTATTTTTGTATGATGAAGGGAGAGACTTGATGTTACTTGGAATATGCGCATGCAATCAGCTTGATTGACAATGGAGTTATAAAATAGTTTACAACGATCTAATGACACAAGGGCAGGCCATATAAACTCTGACTACCAGTGTTCTGGTATCTTCCATCCTTGGTGATAATTCAAGTAATTCTTTTGCGTATCTATTTAGTGATATTGGTACGGGGCGCAGATACTTCAGCCAAGATGGACGTTGTGCTTATCTACAGGTAGAGGAAATGTTGAGACAGCTCCAATAATGCCAGATTGAGAGTTACATTATTGATTGCCACCTAAGCCAATCCTGGGCTCCCCTCATCACATTTTCACTGCTAATTGTAACCCCTGGTTTCAGCCATGGGATAGGATCACATATTGCTTTTCAATTGAATAGAGCTAACACACATCGGGGCGAACGTGAGTGGGTGAGCACCAATCAAGAAAGTCACACTGCGCCCCTATCATCCTCCAAGAAACTGGCGTCATAACAAATCTGCATGCGGCGTGTCATCTGAGACATCTCGACAGCCCATACCGAATCATTTGCGTTGGAAACGCATGTCTTACACAACACAGCTAGCGTTATGCTCAGAGATCGTAAAAAGGAAACTGTGTAACAGTCACATCTTTTCTCCGAAACGAGGCTGAATGATAGCAATTATGCATTGCTGCCTAACCCCGCAATGATTGAGAGTTATGGTGTGTTGCTCTTCGGCTAACGGGGGCGTAACACTCCCTTCATTCAGCGAGACAGCCCGTGACTTAAGAATGCCTACTGGTGGACAGCGAAGAAGAAGATACTCTTTCAACCACTTATACTTTGAGTAACCCTCAAGTCAATGCGCATTTGGTACATAAATCTGTTCAAAAAAAGTCTCTTTTCTCAAATAACCCTCCACCGATACATACACCTGGAGATATCCTTTGGCTCGTGCTCAGTATAGAGTCAATGGCTGAATTCAATGTCAGCGGTGTCAGAGCCCTCCTCTCTCCATCAAGCATACTCTACCTCATCGGTCTATGGGTTGCACATAGCATTCTGACAGCTTTGTATAACGCATCACCGTTCCACCCGTTGTCCCGATTTCCCGGCCCCAAATTAGCAGCTGCGACCTACTTGTACGAAGCATACTTTGAATGGTGGCTGGTGGGAAGATATGGCCACGAGATCAGGCGAATGCATGAGCGCTATGGTGAGTCTATTTCAACACAGTGCCCGCCAGTCGGTTCTAACTGAAGACAATTGTAGGCCCAATCGTCAGAATCAACCCTCACGAGCTTCACTGCTCTGATCCATACTTTACCGACGAGATTTACGCCGGGGCCGGGCGCGTCCGCGACAAATGGCAACACCAACTGAATACTGGAGGAGCTGGCCCAGTGTCAGTGAGTGCTTTCTCGACTGTCGCTCACGAAGTCCATCGTATCCGGAGGACCGCCTTGTCAAGGTTTTTCTCGCGTCAACAAATGCTCAAACTCGAAGACGAGGTACACGAGTTTGCACAACTCTTGGTGAATAAGATGTTACGCTCTGCTGGTAAGCAGCCATTTGACATCAAGGAAGCCTTCAACTGCTTTACCGCAGACATTATTTCCCAGTATGCCTTCGGTGAGCCCATGGGATTCCTATCAAAAGATGGCTGGGAGCCCAACTTTGCTAGTATGGTCAAGCCTTTTCTGAGGAACGCGTATATAATGAGATATAATGCACTTGCGAGAAGGCTTGCCGATGTTCTTCCCTGGTTGGCTGATTATATGGGCGAAGACATCAAGGCCGTCACGAGGCACATGAATGTCATTATCCCCGGATATATCAAGGACGCCCTGGATAACCCGGAAAACGGAAGAGTGTTTGCAGATCTTGTGCAGTCGAAAACGCTGCCAGAGTCAGACAAGTCCATGTATCGGCTTTCCGGCGAAGGGTCCGTTTTCTTGCTTGCGGGAACGGAAACCACTGCTGTATGGTGCCATTACTCTTTTAGTGAAATTCCCGTATTATACTGACGGTTCCTAGACTACGCTCACGGTAATCATGTACCACCTTCTTGACCAGCCTGCCATTTATGCGCGTTTGATGGAAGACCTCCAGGACATTGACCCCTCGAATCTCAAATGGATTGATCTTGAAGGGCGGCCTTACTTGTGGGCTATCATACACGAAGCCTTACGGATGACTCCTGGCGTCTCGTCTAGGTCAGCCAGAATTGCTCGCACCGAAGACCTAGTGTATAAAAGCCAAGATGGTGGTGTTGAATGGGTTATTCCTAGAGGAACTCCTATTGGCATGACCTCCATGATCAACCACTGGAACAAAGAACTCTTCCCAAGGCCGGACGAGTTCTTACCCGAGCGATGGTTGATGGATGGCCAGCCAAACCATAGACTTGAAAAGATGTTGATATCTTTCGGCAAGGGCAGTCGTTCGTGTCTCGGGCGACAAGTGAGTCCCTCGTAATTATGATAGCGCATTTTTACCCAATGCTGACATGGCTCGCAGTTTGGCATATTGCGAAATCTATATTATGGTCGTATTGATGGCATTCCGTGTTCTCCCGAGGGCGCGTCTCTATAAAACAACGATAGAGGATATCAAGTATGACCACGACTTGATTGTGCCGCACACAAAGAATGGCGCTGTTTCAGTCCGTATTGTCTTAGTATGAGCGATGCCGACTCTTAGTTAGATGGTAAATGTGTGAAGTCACTCTTCACGAGAGCAGATTATACTCAACTGTGTCCGTTACTGCAATGAATTCAGATTTAAGAGAGTGCAAGCTCGCACAATGATACGAAAAGTCCATCCCACTAAAAATGAGAGCAGAACAAAATGATATGCCTGTAATTCCCTCCATTCATATCCTTGCCAAGGGAGTTAAGGAGCGGCTGGTCTGCGTACCCCGCACTTTGGCGCCACGAGGGATGCAAATTTGATCAATAAAACAGGCTGGGTTTGCTCGTACTCGTCTTCTAAAATGCAGTCATTCAGCACCTCCACTTCAACTGTAACTCTAGACAAGTATGGCACAGTATTGGCAGTTACACGCAGAATCATGAGTCTAAAAATGATAGATAGCGCAGATTTTAAACATCCTTTAGGTGCAGCATTGTGACTCACATAACTTCTGTCTCCACTTGGCAACCGGGCTATGCTGGCTTGGCCTCAGTTTTACTGACTGAATGACTCAAGCGCACCGTTTACCGAAACTCTAAGGAAACCCCTGTGTGATGAGCATGTCGTGTCCATTATGTATAGGTTTAATAAACCCTCTCTCTTCCGTTGTCCGATATCGTCTCAATCAACATTGTTATCTTTCATTCAAGAAATCCCGAGCTGATCAACAACTTTGGTCTTGCACCGGAACCCTCTTCAAAACATATTCGGTTGCATTCTACCTTAGCATATGCTCTTGACGTATTCTAAATAGCTACGACCATGACAACTTCAATAACGATACCTCTTCCAGCTGTGAACCGCCGCCCTATGCGGACCGACGATATTATCAGAGCCATTCCTCTTGAAGACTTGGTCGTATCAACCAACGGCGGTCGAGCTATTTTTAGCCGGAGTGATCTCAATGAGGCTAGAGATCGACGGCAGGACACTCTGTGGCTGCTGAACGTGAACCAGGTGACAGCAGAGCCTTTTCTCGCAAATCAAGAAGATGCAGACATCAGTCGTCCGGTATGGTCTCCCGCCAACGAAACCATTACCTTTCTCCTGTCAAAAGAGGGACCAGCTCAACTGCAACTTTTGTTGGGGAGCGACACAACTCCGCAAGCATTGACCAGCCTCCATGATGGCGTCGATGACTTTCTCTGGTCACCCAAGGGTGATCGAATTATCGTACTTTCTGTATCCCCGGACGATGATGAACTTCCTGACGATGTCACAATTTCTACGCGGGCCGATTTCCAATCCCAGGAAGAGCCCATCAAATCGTCGTCTATCTGGGTAGTTCGGACCAAAGTCGATGACAACCCAAGACAGCTGATAACTCTCCCCTTTCCCGTGACCTTCTCATTCTTGTCCAACGACGGAGAAACTCTCTACTACACCGTGGATGAGACTATTGAACCTTACTACGGTGGAGCGACGTGCTCTCTCCGTAGCCTTGATGTTACCAGCGGTTCCCAGCAAATAGTGAGGGCCTTCACTGTGCCAGGGAAGGATGAGCCTCTCGAATCTGCTCCATCTCTCCTACCAAGTCCTGATGGTACACGGGTCGCATTTTCCATTGGCAATCCAAACGCCCCGCCAGAATTTTCACAAGACGAAATATTCATCATGGATCTAGCCTCCGGTGGCGTGGAAATGGTTACAGATGGCTACGACCGCGAAGTTGGGGGCGACGGATTCCAGTGGCTAGATGACGACGAACTGATTACTATCAACTCAGACCATGGAAACGCAAATCTTGCGCGGATAAATATCCGCGACCACACAGTGACGCCGTGGTGGACTGGCCAGAGAGTTGTTGACAGCTTCGCCTACGCTCGCAGAGCAAAGCGGCTTCTGGCAGTCGCATCAGACTTCGTCACACCTTCGGAGATTTACGACATCAATATGCCAGAGAAAGCGAAGAAACTCACTGGTGTCAATAATTTTCTTTGCGATGAGCTTATTCTCACCAAACCGGAGGAGATTTCATATCAGGGCCCCTCGGAACACACTATCCATGGATACCTACACAAGCCCCCAAGCTTCGATCCTACTCACACGTATCCGATGATTACCATTGCACATGGAGGTCCGTATGCCTGGTGGAGCAGCGCATACAATGGAGACATCCAGGCCATGGCAGCCGCCGGCTATCTCGTCTTCTACCCGAACCCGCGGGGGAGCATGTCGTATGGCCAAGCGTTCGCCAGCGCACTCGCGGGCGAGTGGCCAGGTCCAGAGTACGATGATATCATGGCCGGAATTGACCACCTACTCAGTCGCCCATACGTTGACAGGACGAAACTTGGAATCTCTGGGGCATCGGCTGGTGGGACTCTAACGGACTGGGCAATTACGCACACCGACCGTTTTGGAGCCGCTGTCTCTGTCAGCGATATCGCTGACCTGCTAGCCTACTGGTTCTTAGGGGATCAGCCAGATATCGAGGACCCGAAGAAGCGGCCATGGCTGGACCCGAAGGACAGAAAGCTGTCACCCATCACATACGGCAGCAACATCAAGACGCCAACTCTTTTCATTACTGGGAGTAGAGATGTGCGGACGCCCGCTGCGGTAGGAGGAGAGATGATGTTCAGGTTGCTCAAACACCTACGGGTTCCAACAGCCCTCATCAAATTTGAGGGTGCTGGGCATGCTATCTTTCGGAGTCGTGATGCACGTCACCCAGGACTCGCTGTGTATTACTTGCTGCGATGGTTCGACTTACATTTGATGGGTAAGCCAACACTGGAATTTCATGTGAAGAGAGTGGGCTAGCCGTTCACATTCACAGTTCCCTCTTTACAACAGCTATTGGTTTAGCACCAATCAGTAGTATGCAACATTGTATGCATCGACAGAGTATACAGAGAGCGTACGTGATACGGACAGACATCAGTAGTATCAAGGCCAGCTCATGATCCGGGCTTATCTCGTCCACAGTCTTCCCTAGGTGTCTGCACATCAGAGATCATTTCCTATGACAACGGGGGCTATTGGATGTGTAGATTGACCAAAGCGAGAGTAGCACAAGGTGTTGGGATTACAGCTGAGATCCCCTAAGTACCATTTTTCACCTTCCAGTTAATGGCTTTTTAGTGGAGACTTTGCCCCTGAATGAATCATCGCCATAAGAGCAATCTAGGGAAAGATCATTACCTCAACTAGCCCTTGAAAGTAGGCCCAGCAGTCTTCATGTGGCGCGGCGTGTTTCGCGTGTTAGTTGGGCCTAACGTAGTGACCTGCCTGAGGGAGGGCCGAGAAGAGCAAGAACACCAATAAATACATGCTAAATGCATTATTGCCTTTAGTTTATCGCCCCTGGCTTGGCTTCGATGCTATAAGTAGCTCCCAGATGTGATCTCAGGTGGGATTGCGAAAATGCAGCTAGATGGGTGCTATCAATCTCAGTTGCACTCGCTCCCATCTTGCTGGTTGTTATTCGCTTGCCTGGGGCCATGATTCTTGGGGCCAGCAACTCGGCTGTCATCTCTGCCGCTTGTCACTCTGTTGCTACAGTATCTGTCAATTCAGTATTTAAGACGGCAACAGTGAATACCCTAGTAATGGAAGAGGCCGATGCTAACATGTCTGGAACAATTGCAATTAGGAAACTGAAATGGGGAAAGGTTTGCATTGAAAATGCAGGTATTAGTGAAGTTGGACATTTGTCATTTGGTATAGAGGAGCAGCAAATTATAGAACCAAACGATGGAAAACTGTACCGTTGATAGAGATACATTAAAAATTATTGTCACAAGCTGGTCCTTGGGCCACGTGTTCATTGGCCACCTATACAAAGTTTCCACGGCGTCGGTGAACCCAGTATCAATTCCCAGAGTCTAGACTGCTACTGAGTTTAATAGCCGCGTCGCTAGTTACTTCTATATTGGAAGACATGGTCTTCTGTGTTTCTGGCGTCACAGGCTCGACCCGGTCCAATGTTCGGGAGCTCTGGGCCATAGCGGACTTGTTGCTTCTTCAATACGCAAAGATAACACGGATTTCTTGAAAGATCAAAAAGTATTTAGGCATCAACAAACCGCGCAGAGGCGTAATTCGAGAGTGGAAGCTATGTCCCATGTCCCACAGGGTAGATTGAAAACAAAAGCGGATCCTGCTGCGACCCATCGCTCTCGTTGCGGTTCCCAACATCCCGGTCAACATACCTTGTATAGTTTCTTGCGTTGTTATCACAAGGCTATCAGACAAGATTGCAATTCATTCTCCTAGGATGCATAGTAGCACGTGGATTGGATTATATACCCACATGCAAGGTTTAGATGTGTTCTAAGAAATAATGATCAACAAGAATCTGTCACTCAACACTAGGCTAGCCCACGCTAAAACTACCCGAGACACGGAAAAGGAATAAGGCTCACCTCATCGTCTGTGCAACCAACGGTGGTCGGGAGAGATAAGAGCGGATCCGTTACTCTAACAATATTATTGGGCCACGTGCAGTAACCCCTAGCAGCAATGGAGCTTACCGAGCAAATGCAAACTACGCTTGTAGAAGCGGCCGTCACTAAACTCCGTAGAGATGTTACCATCTTCACATTTGATGAGGTACTTCTCTTTCACGAGGATAGATTATGCACCTCAATGATCAGGATAGATTAATTGCAAGATGGTTTTCTTCTGATGCTGCATGACCTCTTGTTGAAATCTTCAGTCTAATTGCTCTGCTTACAAATCAGCCGTCAATTCACATAAAGCTCTTCTAACAGGCCGTACAATTGACAGTCCATATTTGGGATAGTGCAAAACTGCATTTGCAATGCGCAGCCTCATGTTGCCATTTGGAAATTACTAAACAGGGGAAATATTAGCCGACCCGATTGGCATGTCAGCGTGACAATCAGGGATCTTCACGATCGACATTAGGGCTGCGGGCCGGTGGCAATTAACCCGATCGGTAGTAGGATTCATCAGATGCTGTAGATACAGCCAAGCTAATTATCTGTGAAGCCGGTGAGAGCAGATAGAATTTTGTCCATTAACCTCCGGCTACGGTTCAACATTCATTGCCTGTTATTTCCACATACCCTGACTGGCCCCCTACCCTCATGAATTCTTTGCATGACCTCGGAGCAGATCGCCAATGTGGATATCGTTACGTAACAGGGGACGTCCCAGTTCCCCGACGATGTTGCGTACCTAGCACGACTCGAGGCGAAGAATTGCGCCGCGGTGATGGTAGGTGCTTTTGACACGCAGGGCTTCAAGCCGAGGTCGTCTCGACAGCTAGACCCTTTTGTTAGCGTCCTCGGTCCGATTACAGGGCATCCATGGCTATAATCGTTCTGCCCGCGATTGTGTACTGGAACGAGGCGAGTCATAATTAGTGCTTGGGCTTGTGGCATTTCAGGCTTTCTGCTCCGAGTTCTCGGCCTTCTCGGCCATGCGTCTGCGGAAGGGGATGACTCCGAGTCTTAAGACTCTAGTGTATAACTCAGGGCCTTCTGCTCCGCGGTTAGTCCAGGCCTTTCTCGCGGCGTTGCCACCACGTGGTGTGGCGTTCAGCCGCCGCGCGGACCGCGATGCCCAGATTCTCTCCGTCTTCAGCGCCAGCCTCATCTTTGCCACGCCATCAGCCTCGTCGTCTCGTGTCTGAGCGTTCGCCGCGCGTGCCGCATCTCCCTCCAGCGGGTTATGCGGCGATATCGAGGCTCCAGCGTGTTATTTGCTTCAGTCTCTCCATTCCCCAGATCTACAGTGGCTCACGCTACATCATTGATCAACACTGAGCCCGGAACCGAGATTAACAAGGTCAGATAATCCAGCTTAAACCCACACGGGCGACATCCAGGAACAGTAATTATCCCTTCTAACTGTTGTCGACTTTTGTAGCCCTCAACAATGGCCCCGTGATGCACATTCTGGCCCATGCCGGATAATGCGGAATGTACACCGTACTATTTGTCGCCGTGACCCTGAACTATTTCCCAAGCGGCCAACTCTCGGGCGCTACGCGTGTCATGTTTGCAAAACCCTGTGGATAATTGTGCCTGAGATCTCCACATGGATTTCTTCTGGATCCGTAGTCGATGGGTCCGATGTGGAGGAACGACGGTGTGCTTTGATACAGTCGCCGTTAGTGTGCCCAAGATGAAGATCATCAAAGCGTAGCGCTAAACTGCTTGAGATGGTCGCCACCTGCCATGCTCATGTGAAACCAATAGGCGAACCGCTCTTGACTCGAGTCCGCGCGCTAGAGACACCAGAATTAGCCACAAGCGGACTGGATACACCGAGACGGGGGATTACAGCCACTCATTATTCTGATTCCCACTGAAGATTGTTTGATCGCGGAGCCGCTGCCGGCAGTTTTTGAAGACTGACAGGTAGCTTACCCCTTGCTTCTTTAATACCCCCGACTAACCTCGCTCCAAACTCTACTTCCTTTGGCTGCTGTTTCGTTCTTTTACATCACCCTGCATAATACCGTACCTTGGTCACTTTTTGCTCACTACTATACAAGATGGCGGCCGAGAGCCGCGGACCGCAAATTGGTGCCATTGCATACACATTTGTCATCGTCTCCTCCATTGCAACAATCCTTCGAGTTTACTGTCGTGGCTGGGTCATCAAAGCATTCGCTGCAGATGATTGGCTAGCTGTGGCCGCCCAGGTATGTCTCAACCTTTCATCTACCTATGCCTCGTTAACATGTGACAGATTCTCTTTATTGTCTTTTGTGCCTATGAGATCACAGGCGTTCGTTATGGCACTGGACAGCATATCGTCAACATCCCTGAGGAGAAAATTCCCAAGGCAATGCAGGTGAGTACCCCGACTGTGTTGGTAGATCAAGTTGTTGATACTGACATTGAAAAGATGTGGTGGACTTGTGAACCTCTTTACGTCTTAACTAATATGGCCATCAAAGCCAGTATTGCCATCTTCTTATTGCGAATCTGTGTTCACAGAGCCCACAAAATCACCATCTATGTCGTGACTGGTGTCACTGAGATTTACAGCTTGTTTTTCTTCCTGCTATTCGTACTGCAGTGTCGACCTACATCACTATTTTGGCTCCGATACACCAGCAACCCCCCCGAGGGAAGTTGCTTAGATGCAAAGGTGGTTGCGAATGCCTTCTATGGTTACTCCGCTGTTAGTTGCTGGACCGACTGGACATTCAGCATCCTTCCCATATTCCTCGTTTGGAAGCTACAGATGAACTTGAGAGTGAAAATCTCAGTTGTACTGATTCTAGCTGCCGGCGCAATGTATGACTTATTCCCTTACTTTCCCAGCTTTATTTTTGTCTTCTCTCTACTTATTTTGTTAGTTCTGACACAAGCTAACGCGATTAACAGTGCTTCAAGTGCGACGATCGTTCGTTTCCCCTACCTCCACTCTTTAACCGACATCGACGATTTCCTCTATTCAACTTCAGACGTTGCTATCTGGTCGACAATCGAAACTGGCATTGGTATCACTGCGTCAGGAGTTGCAACCCTTCGACCACTTCTCCGAACCTTCTTCGGTGGTTCCTCAGCACAAAGCAACGGAACCTCCGCTCGGCAATGGCACCGAACAGACAGTGGCCACCCGAAAGCAGGATACATCCGGAGCCGTGGCGAGAACGGCACAGCGTTTGAACTTCATGATAATGCTGGAAAGCGCATTGGAGTTACAACCGTTATCAACCATGACGATGCTGCCGACTCTGACCTCGAGGGCCAGAAGTATAAGGCAGATAGTAGGTCAGAAGGTTCGGGCTCTGTTGCGGGTGTAGACGACTGGAATAACAGCCAGTCAAACCTTGCAGACGGAAAGGAAGAGACTCAGGCCGGACAAGGAGGATGGAATATCACAGTTAAAAAGTCGATTGTTCAAACCAGAGGTGTTTAATGCCATCGATTAATAATAGCAAGCTGCCTAATGTAGATGATGTGAATAGGAATAAGACCAGGTGGGAAACTAGCCCGAAGCAGAAATAAATAACACTGAAATTCTTGGGCTTGAGGACGAGCCACCGAGACTGTTCTTTTAAACTGGTGTTCGGGCTCCGCATTAAGTTTGTGAAGTATAAAAGGCGCAAGTGGCATTCTCCACAACTGCTTTGGGCTGGATACATTGCTGATCTACCATCTCCGACTATAACGGATAGTAACCAATAGTCACACCGGTCGGCTGGTGGACACTCTTAAACAACGAGTAGGTCACGAGGTCCCGGCGACGACTTACTGACAAATTTAGCTGGCAGTAACGGCAAACACGTTTTTACCAGTTTCTACAAAACTAGTTAGTGATGCAGCAATCGCACCTCGTCTGCTACAGTCTCTTGATTGGGGGTCATACCCCTCAGATTAGGCATTAAAATTGATTTAGGTGAGAATGTGTGGGAAATGCGAATTCCTTCACTATTTTTCACTCCACTAGACCTTACCCTATAGCTGGCACTTTTTTCTTTAATCCACTTGTTAGGTTAGCTAAGCTTATATTCTGCAGTGTTTGATGAAACTGGATACTGGATCTGGTATTTTAGTAAACGTTCCTTTGACTAGGTCTGGCGTATTGAGATGGTAGAGTATATATTCACCCACGGCGAACCCTGGCTCATGTAACACTCAGTGACGAGTGTAGTGAACAGGTATTTATTATTTTGTTCTTATTAGATAAACTCTCTGAGAATCCATCGATCAATACCCTAGAGTTGGTAGTACCCTTTATTGAAGGTGCGCAGAGCCTCCTTGGGCCATAAATAATGTGGCCTCCACATGACCTCCATTTCTGAATCTCGACACATGGTTTAAAGTTTCGTGCATAGTCAGGCAAAAGTTGTGGACATCAAGGGTGTTACAGCGGCAGCTTTCACCTAATTGGTTCAACCCTAAGAAATTGCGCGCGAGAAATCAGTCATGTCTAGATAGAAGACTCACACAGCCTTTGAGTTTGTCCCAGACAGTCCCAGTGTCTGAAGTACCGACCTCTGAAGCTTCTCCTAGACACGCGGGGGCGAAGCTGGTCATTTTACCAACAGTCAGGAATTAGTTCTACCGGGCATCGCACCGGCTGGCTGCAAGAAACAACAATTAAGCTTATCAACTATGCTTATTGAAGTCACCACCTCGACGGAAGGCGGGGGTCACTGTGCACCACCTGTTAATGCGCCGATCCATTAATGTCTGTTGTGGGGTAGGTTTGAGACGAAGAAAACATACAAATCCCCACGAATCAACATCGCGCAGGCTTCCTTGCATCCCGTCTTGGCAATGACGAAACCGGAGCTATCCCGAAAAAAGCGCCCCAATAAAATCGGAATAGCACATAAATCGTCAGACCCATACTACGTCAGAGCGTCTCCGCTACTCTTTCGAGAAACGACACTGGGTCGCTAGTACTCTGAGGCTATGAGCACCCTTACAAGTGCCCCGGGTCATCTATCACCGACGTTCGAGTCCAGGATCTTGAACAGGGCCAGGAGCTAAAAGCTGGGGCATATCCATATATAAAATCACGCTTGGTCTGCTCATTTATGAAATGCGAACACCATCCTAAACCACCCCTCACTACCATTTCACTGGTGAATGATGGCTCTCCTCCGAATCTTGAAAGCTAGCCTCGTGCTTGGAAGCCTCTTTGGCTTCGTGAGCGCCTTTACGAATCCGATCCGGAGCCCCGGCGGCGGAAGCGATCCCCAGGTGATCTACTCCGGTGGCTGGTACTATCTCATCTCGACAGAGTGGGACAACCTGCAGCTTGCTCGTGCGGAGACCATCGAGGGGCTGAAGACAGCTGAGTCGAAGATAATTTATTCCGACACGAACGCGTCTAGGTGCTGCAATGTCTGGGCTCCTGAATTTCACTTCTTTGATGGAAATTGATATCTTTATTATACCGCAGGCAATTCCGGCGCGACCAACTTGGACAACCAGAGGTCCCATGTGATCAAAGGTAGGATTGCATGCTCAATAACTGCTCGATGACTCCGCTCAAACGCACTGACAATTTCCATTCTTAGGCGGTGCATCTCCCTGGGACGATGATTGGGCTTATGCCGGCCAGATGGCCCCCGACTGGGGCATCGATGGCTCTATCCTGAGGTTTAATGGATGGAGTAACTACTTTGTTTACTCTTGCATGACCGGTGTGCCCAACCAGTCGACTTGTATCCGCAAGCTGGGCGACGATTATGTCTCTACTGGTGATCTGAGCATCATATCTCAGCCTGATCAGTCCTGGGAACCGAGTGGCGTCCCTGTACATGAAGGCCAAGTTGGCCTATACTTTGGAAACAAGACGTACATTGCCTACTCTGCCAACTACTGCTGGACGCCTGACTACTGCATTGCCCTCTTGGAATGGGACGGCACGACTGATCCAGCGCTTTCTGGGGCGCGGACCAAATCGGACGGATGTCATTTGTCGAGTGCGAACGGCAACTTTGGTACCGGTCACAACAGCTTTTTCACCAGCCCCGATGGAAGTGAAACTTGGACCACGTTCCACGCCACTTCCAATTCGGCGGGAGCATGCGATGATTCACGGTATGCCATGGTGCAGCCTCTAACGGCTAACGAGGATGGGTCACCCAACCTTGGAATTGCCGAGGGATTTTCATTTGAGTGGCCAGAGCCAAGCGGTGGAAATGCTTGAGGTTCTAGTGGAAAAAAGATTGGCAGCTACGTTAACCAGCTGATTCAATTGGCATTTCTGCATCCGTCTCTACATGGTGGATGGTAAATAGTGGTCTGAACAAACGCATGAGGGAAACGCCTACAAAAACTTTCAGACTGTATTATATTTCATCTCACATATACAGCATGCCATTGTGTAGATTTTACTCGATGGACAAGACGGTATACATATCAACTAAGAACAGCCAAACGTATCATAGTTGTCAAGCTGTCAAGCGCTGCAGCCTATGGGAAGCAAATAGCTCCGTGACACTCAGTACCCGCCATCTCCCAAAGACAGACGGTCCAAGTTGGGACCTCGTGTGCCTCTGGTAGGGAGTTGCACCGCCCCCGTTAGGTCTGTTGACGCCACCGGGATCTGTGCGTAAAGACCTAGGATAATGTCCTCGGTAGACTCGATGACCCAGTGTTTTCTCATAAAGCATAGGTCGCAACGAATTAATTTTACTCAGGGTTCTGGCAATTTCCCCTAAAGCTACCTTGCCTTGAACTTTGAAACTTACCGTGTATCGATGTTGATAATATAAACGAGCTTACGAATACACCATATAGGTCAACATATACTGCGGGTGGTAATAAGTTCAATTCCCATGTCAGGAATATATCTGTCTCGCGGTACCGTTGGGTGCCCTGCACCTGCTCTTTCCTTCCTTCCCTCCTTCCTTCGTTGCGACAACATCAGCTAACAACTATGTACGTAGGTCACCACTTCTAATGACAATTCTAGGACAGAAGCCTAGCTCTATTCGGCAGGCGGTAGAAAGGGGCAACAAAACCATAGGGCGGGGTCTAGAAGCCGAGCGCGGTGTTCGCGGCCGAGAAAGTCCGAGCCAATGACGGTGTAACAGAATGGAAGGTATCTCGTATCCCGGCACATTCCAGACTCCACTAGGGAAGTTGCGTGCTAAAATCAGCAATCGGGTTGCGGTTATCCACTGTAGCTGCGGTACGTAGTCAAAGGGCCTCCCCTCCCCAAGTTTTAGTTGTTCTGAAACACCATGCGATTCCCCAAGGTTGCGAAGGATATTAGGAATAATGTCACAGACTCCCTAGATGATATAACTGCGCCCCTCATCTCTTGGGGGTATTAGTAGTAGTCTAGGAGCTCTGTCCAGCTGTATTGTGACTGCCAGGGGGATTGTCCCACGTCTGGCTGGTTCTTTTACGCTATTGTGGCAAGGCTTTCCTAGATATTGCCCTCACCCTTCGTATGACTCAACTCTATCTAGACTGTAGCCCATAAATCTTAGGGTCTCAATGTAAGATACGGGTTCGATTCGGGTAAAGAATCCTGGGTGCCCGATAGGTGGACATAAATGCTATTCTAGTATTACCCTGGTATCTCGGCCTTTGTCGGCCGAGATCGCGAGTGAAGGGTCGAGCGGTACATTAAAACTGCCATACATCATGGAAATGAACCTCAAGAAAGTTCAGTATTATATATCGTGCATTGGGTCCATTTCAACTACCTAAGCGAAAAGATCATGGTTAAAATCAAGACCGTTGGTGTTCTAGGGGTAAGTTATTTACACTTGACACCCTTCCTCAAGCCCATTCCCGACGTACGTGATGAAATGGACTAATATTTGTATAGGGAACTGGAGGCCTGGGCACCTACATTACCAAGAACCTTGCTTCGTCTGGCCTATTCGATGTAACAGTCTTCACCCGGGCCGGTGACCCTTCTCTTCCCGCAGGAGTCAAGTCTGCGCCTATCAACTATGATGATTTGGACAGTCTCACCGAATCATTCAGGGGCCACGATGCAATAGTCGCCGTGATACCGGGACATCTGGCAGAGCTGCAGTTCAAGCCTATCGAAGCAGCAATTAAAGCCGGTGTATACCGGTTCATTCCCTCGGAGTATGGAGTCGACATCCGCAACCCGCTGGTCCGCAAGATGCCCTTTATGAAAACGAAACAGAAAATTGAGCAGAGATTGGTCGATGCTGCCAAGGAAGGCAAACTTACCTACACTAGTATCTATGGCGGAGGCTTCGTCGAATGGGTGTTGACCTATGAGGAACTGATGCCTATCAGCCAGCGCAGATTCAATATCCAGAGCGATGGAAACATGCCATTTTCCATTACCAAGATGAATGACTACGCGAAAGCAGTCGTGGGTGCTCTCAGCCACCCGGAAGATACGGAGAACGAGGTGATGCTGATAGAATCCTACCGACCCACCCAGCTCCAGATCCTCGCATCAGCTAGGGAAGTGCTGCCTGGCGACTGGCAGGTCGAGTACGTGGACATGGACAAGAATGCTGAGATTGCCGAACAAAAGATGTTTGCAGGTCAATTTGATATTTCGGTCGTCGACCCGATGGTGTTCAAGATTATGTTTACTCCTGGATATGGAGGTCAGATTGATGGAATTCATAATGATCTCGCAGGCATAACCCGCATGACAGACAATGAGCTGAAGGGGATTGTTAAGTCCTTTGCCTAGATACCTAAGAGATCTTCTGTTCTCACTGATTGAAGCAGAATAGTACCACGTTAACTAATGAGTTCAGCGCTAGCTGCCAGCACTCACCACATAGTACTTCTTATGATGTAGCATTGCCGCATGAGTTAATTTTAATTCGTTGATGGATCCGTTACGGTCAAATTGGTCAATGCAATAGTGTTTAATTGATGATGATGTTGATGATTGCTTGGGCCCGATGGACCGGGCCAGTCAGAAAGGGGTTTCTGATCCCCCTCTGACTAAGGTTATGATATCAATCTATCAGAGGTTTCGCAATACAGAGTCACCTTCCAACATTTATTTCAAGGGAAACTGGGCACCCCTGCTGAACCTTGTTTAAAGCCGTGCATTATCAAATCACGTGACACATCATGCGACCTCCCGCCACAATCTCCAACTCCGCTCTCGAGACATGCTGCACCTTTCGTATAGCAATTAAGCCACGCCTGCAGCTCTGGCTTCTACTCCGGCGGCAAGTGGTTGGATTCACGATCTCTAGTGTCTATACTATGAGTTAGGCCATCGCCTCTGTCTAAGGGACTCCAGAAACGTCGACCAGATTAATCCCTCATTGCCAAACAAGACGCATCCACTAAGCTAAAAGCCGCCACCCCTCAGAGGTAGATACAGCCGGTCCTGCATGCAAGTCATGTACTTGCAGGAAGAGGAATCTTCAATTGACACTCCCAGTTGTACATCAACCTAGCAATGCGGTCACGATACCGCGCAGACATTACGAGCCCCATCCCCGGCAATTTGCCATCTGAGGTCGTCGTGGCCTTTCTGCAGACCTTTACCCCCATCATACGCCATAACCCCGGCATGGTCAGCTTTAATGAATCGCCGTCTAACCCCAGCCTTATTGAAAACGATCCCTACTTTGGGCCTTGGGACGACACTGTTCGCGCCTTTGAGGTCCGTGAGGTTATTCAACTTGCCCCTGGCCTTCGTCGGGAAACGAAGTGGCCCATCGTCTTCCAGTCTGTCCCTAATGGGGCCCTGTGTCGTGTGAACGCCGCGGGTGGTATTATAACCTGGACCCAGTGGACCGTTCGTCCACTGACCGAGGCTATCATTTCCACCAACTTGGACGGTAGCCCTGGTACGGTGACCAGTTTGGACGACAGCAGCCCTGGCACAATGACCGCTTTGGGAGAAGAGTGGGAGCTGTACGGGGAGACACACCTGGAGGCGAACAGTCTTATGATACCCTTTATTTTTCCGATGACTTGTAAGATTCTCCGCGAGATGAGTGGAAGGATCGTAGATGAGGTATTCAAGAGTTACTTTGTTAATACACCCTAGTTTACGGCTTTAGTCTGTTGGTGGCGATAATTGATACCATAGAGCGATGCACCACTTGCCTAAACCCTAAATTGTACGCAACTGGTTTGCGGAGCTGAACTATCATCCTACGAATAACAAATTCGTAATAAATGAGATCGCAAACTGATTCTATGGTATGGTATCTAATAATCATTAGTAGTAGCTCTGAGAGAGCTATAACATCGATTGCACTGAAGTCACTCTAGGTCCTGAAACATTATAAACCGATTTCCATTAGTAATTCGCTCCCAGGGCCCAAATTTATTCTTGGTTTTACGCGGAATCAAGGAGCATTTGAAGCGGAGGCGATAGCATTAGCCTCGGGGCATATAAATTTCACAAAAATACTCACATGCGGGATGTCTGTGACACAAAACTAAAAACTGGCCGGCCGCAAGCTCTGCTAGAGCGAATGAGGTTGAGAGAAGATGGTGTGGCTGAGCTTATGCACATGGTCAGCATAACCACATAAAGCCGGGTTTCGCATGAGATGCCGCAAATTGCAGAGTTGACTATCACTCGTTACCACATCCGAGAGGTGCTGTTTGTTTCGCAAGACATCATAAATACCCAGCAGGTTAGCCGCAGACAAGAAAAATAGTATCATAGAGGAGAAGAAACCAACCGGTCGATTCAAACCACCAGACACACATTCAGGAGTACTTATACGCACTTCGGCAAATGAGTCGTTATAAGCTCGGAGAGGAGGAAACACGGTATTTGCGGAGTGTCATACAGCGCCTCCAGAATCTGGTGGGCTTGGCCCACCGTAGTTAGTGGCGGCGGCGGATTCACTGTGTCGATGATTTTCACCAGGTACAAGCATGGGAATGCTGTAGCCGAGGTGACTAACAAGGTCTTTAGCGAGACGGCCACTCCTTGATATTACCGAGAGAGTTCCACAGCAGACTACCGGAAATACACGACAAGAGCGAAACATTACGATGATGAATGCAGAAGTCGCATCCGAGGGTGACAAAGAGTATTATCGGACTGATGAAATACCATTTTGCCCTTTTCTATATGCCATTAGACTCCTTATCGGGACCACAGACTACTGTAAATCCCTCCAAGGTTGCCAAAGCTCTCCGACATTCATCTTCATACTTCTCAATGCCTCCTAAGTAGACCAACTGCTCTCGCTTCTTTCCTGGGATGTTCGCTCCCATGTACCAAGAATCCGTCAACGGCATCAAAGTTTTGTCATTGGCTTCTTGGATTGCTTGCTTCCACTGCTCCTCATAGCTTCGCTGTGCCTCAATCGACTTGATACCTTGACTCTGGAGTTTCTTGAGCAAATCGATGAGTATGTCGACTTGGGCTTCAATGAATACTGGTCCATTTGTGAACGCCGTGGGCGCTAGTTTGACTGTTAGCGGGCGTGTCTTTAGATCACAGAAAACTTGCCTTGAGGTCCATATATCATAAACATGTTAGGGCAACCACTACTGCAGAGGCCAAGGTGGGTGAAGACACCATCTTTCCATCGTTCCTGGAAGGTTAAACCATCTCTACCATGTATGTTCATATTGGTCAAGCTTCCTGTCATTGCGTCGAAGCCCGTAGCCATAACGATGGTATCGAATTCGCGCTCCACCCCATCCTGACAAATGATGCCCTTTTCCGTGAACTCCTGAATTGCATTGACTTTCAGGTCCACGATGTCAACATTATCCTGATCAAGACACTCGTAATAGTCTTGTTCTAGACTACTACGCTTCGTTCCGAACGCAAAAGGCGCCTTCTCGGGCACGAGAAATGCGGACTTGGCAGGGTTCTTGAGCCTTGGCCGTGTCTTCTTTGCCCAGAACTCATACATGAGGTTGCTGGCTTTCGGGTCAACCAAGAAGTCTCGATAGTTTGCTTGATTAAAGTTGAATCCACCACGGTTCCAAAGCTCTTCCCAAAGCTCCTCTCGTTCTTGGTCGCTCAAGTCGAACACAGAACCTGATTGAGTATCGTAACCAAGACCAGACTTCGTCTTCCGGCAATACTCAAACATTCTTCGATAGGTGGACTTGTTCACCCGTTGTTCGGATTCACTCAGCGAACGCTGGAACATAGGCAACGAGATGCTAGCAGTACGGATATATACTGTCAAATGGTGTGCCTCCTTTGCCATCTCCTGGGTGCACTGGATCGCTGTTGCGCCGGACCCGACGATGGCGACGCGTTTGTTCTTCGTATTTGCAGCAGCAGGCCAGCGAGTTGAGTGAATGAGTTGACCCTGAAATTTGTGCAAGTTTTTGAAGTCGGGATAGTGTGGCTTGAATGAGCTGCCAGTCGCGCAAATAAGGTATTTGCATACGGCTTTCTGCCCATTCTCGGTTGTCACAGTCCACTTCCCAGCTGATTCGTCGTATCTACCGTCGATGACATTGGCGGAGTATGTGATATCTTTGGATAGATCCAAAGTCTCATCAACATGCTTGAAGTAAGCCCTCAATTCCTCCCCGCTTGGGAATCTCTCAGACCAGTTCCATTTCCGCCACACTTCAGGCATTGAGAATTGGTAGTATGGCATCTCCGAGTCGACGCGAGCTCCAGGATAGGTATTCCAATGCCAGACCCCCCCAAGATAAGGGGCCGCGTCGAAAACATGAACATTAAGCCCCAGTTGGCGAAGCTTGTAGAGAGCATAACATCCACCGAAGCCAGCACCGATGATCAGAACATCGAGCTCTCTTGCTCCGCTGTCCCCATTCGCGAAGGGCTTTGCTGAATTCATGTTGCGACTGATAATGTGCGAGCTGTTTAATTATTGAAAGAGATAATATGATACAAATGTATAGTGCCATACGACTCATAACATCAAGGTGAGACGTGATACTTTAAAGTCTTGGTTGAAGCCGGCGAATCATCCTCACCCTCCGATTGGCGTTGAATACAGCCAAGACTAGGCTATGCCGGCGTAGCTGAGTGGCTAAGAAGTGGAGACGACGTGACTTGCACGAAATGCCACTCCTCGTCTTTGGCGGGATAAGTAGCCGAGGACCGGATACTCGGCCCTTGCCGAAGGGTCGTACTAGTCCCTTGAGTGCAAAAGAATTACCGGTTGGAACCGCATTCCCCGGCCTTAACTTCTACTAACATCGAACCACATTTTGCTCTCAATGGCGAGCTCGGTAACTCAAGGTAGCCGATGAATTAAGAGTCTGAGCGAAGGGAGCTGACTGGCGATGGAGTCTCCGCAGCAAGAGCTCACTGATCGGAGTACGGCTGTAGACGAGTCGGAAATAATCCGGACCTGGTCATTCGGCCCCGCCTTCTCGGCGTTCGCCGATCAAAGTACTGCTACCTTCATACTAATTACGATGTCTACCTTGGACCCTTTTCAATCCTTAGAATTTGATGGTAGCAAAATATTATCCTGATTTGTGAATTTCGGCAATTCCGCAAATTGTCGAAGACTTCATCCTTTCTTCAGGCTTTTACAGGCACAACCATGAGTGCTATCCCACGACTCAACTTCCCCCAAGGGATGCTGGCAGGTAATATTCGCGTGCCACTACTCCACGACCTGACTGACAGCCCATATCAGGCCAAACTGCTATAATTACAGGGCGCAGCTCAAGGTATAGGTGCTGAGACCGCCACAATTCTCGCACGGGAGGGGTGCAAGGTTGTCATCGCAGACATCGATGCCGGTATTGGTTCATAAAGAAAATGACGTGACGACGATGCTGATACAGAGAGCAGCGAAGGCCGATAAGACCGCTCAAGCCATCAATTCAGATGGGGGCACTGCGATTGCTGTTGCTGGAGATATTACGAACAATGAAGCCATCAGCAATCTGGTTCAAAAGACGGTTGAGTTTAGCGGTGGCAAAATTCACATCATCATCAATAATGCAGGCTACGCATGGGACGACCCGATTGAGAAGATCCGGGACGAACAGTGGGGTGAGCCTTTCCCTCAACCTACCAGCCTCATATTCCATTCTAACAGACAAGATACCATCATTGCCCTACATAACACGGCACCATTCAAGCTCATACGGGCAGCGGCACCATACTTTATGCTCAAAGACGGTGAACCGAGATCAATCGTCAATATCTCATCTACATCTGGAATTTATGGTAACGCGGGACAAGCTAGCTATGCTTTGGCTAAAGCAGGATTAGTAGGGCTTACCAAAACACTGGCCCAAGAATGGGGACCCGAGTATGGAGTGAGAGTTAATAGTATGAATCTTGCCCACCCACTGTCGAGCTTCGCCTAGACTAATCATTTCATCCACAGCTGTCGCTTTCGGAGCCATCAAAACCAGACTTACACAGGCTCCTGTTGGTGAGTATGTCGTAAGACCAGATGGCACAAAGCATGCTGTCGGGTTTCATGGCGGCTACGATGAGGAAGAGAAATGGTCAGTGTGCTCGGGTCCCAAATACTGTCGATCAACTCTCAAATCTATACCGATAGGGTCGGAGACATCCCTCTTCGACGGGTTGGATCTCCCACAGACGCCGGAAGGGCAATCTTGGCCGTAGTCTCTCCACTCTTCTCATACGTGAGCGGGCAGGTAAGTTGAACCATCATTTTGCTGCAAGCATTCAAGAAGCAATCTAATAGCGAACTTTAGACAATAATGGTAAGTACAATTCAGTGGAATCTATATAAGCAGGCAATAACCATAAGAAGGTCACTGGTGGCAGGGGTGGAATGTAGTGCGGAAGAGCTCAGCATGGTAGACGTCGAATGTGGCCGAATGGTAGAAGTTAGTGAGGAAGATAACTTACTTGGACGTATTTCAGTCTGCAACTCGGGATTGTGTTATTGAAATGGTGGTTGTTGATTTTCTATTGGATAAATTCTCGTGCCTTTCGGTACTGGATGCGGTGATGACCATGTCGCTCCTATTGTTTGCAACTGCGGAACGGCTTTGATCCGAGGATAGTATTGAGTGAACGTAAAATGCTAAATACATACTCATTTGCATTTATTCCAGTCTAATCACGCTACTGTTGTAATACCAACTGCTATCTGGTTACGGTGTTGATCCGAAGTAGCTTCAGTCTCCGTGTCGGTGACTACGGGAGGATAAAATTCCATGTTTTCCCATGCCGTCTTACTCTCCTTGTCGAGCCAAGCAGTCCAAGTCGGTACGCCCCCAAAGTAGAACAAAATATCGAGGGCCTTTCCTGGTATGTTTGCGCCAACGAACCAAGCGCCAGATGCCATGGCAGATTCCGCAAACAGAGTCGCGTTGAATGCTTCATGCAGGTGAGAAGACCATGCATTCACGGCTTTATCAGTGACGTTGATATTGGCGATTTTGTTCTTCTCCATATACCCAATAGTTTTGCCGATCCAGTTCACTTCTATGTCCACGACAACTGGCATGTTTCCAAAAGGCACGTGAGGGCCACAGACCGGGAACATGTTAGGAAATCCAGGTACGAGGACCCCGGCGAACGTTTCAAGCTTGTTTGCCCAAAAGTCCGCCAGTGATTTGTCGTGACTACCTCTGACATCCATCTCACTAAGAGCGCCAGTGGCGGCATCGAATCCTAGAGCGAAAATAATCATGTCGAACTCGTATTCACCTCCGGAGCTGGTGCGGATTCCTTTTTCGTAAAGGTCAATATCGTCTCGTCTTATATCAACCAGCTTGACGTTGGGCCGATTGAATGCCTCGTAGTAGAAGTGTCCACAAGGCGGACGCTTAGATAGGAAGGGATATTTTGGGGAGAGGAGTTCTGCCGTTTCCGGGTCCTTGACGACGGCCTGAATCTTTTGGCGAAGGTATTCCGAGGCAATGTCATTGGATTCTTTGCTTGTGAAAAGATCATCCAAAGTCTCGAACTGATAATGGAATCCGCCGGATTCCCAGCCAGAGTCCAAGATTTGTTTGATAGTTTCGGGGTCTGTCGCATCCTTGACCATTTTCCCCGACGGCGTCATTGCCAGGCCGGAGGAGTGCGAGGTTGCACGATTCCAGGTCGCATCATAGTTCTGCTTGATTTCTGCAGCCTGATGCTCGTCGATGACATAGTTTCGTCCCGGAAGCACGTAGTTTGGAGTACGTTGAAATACCGTCAGCTCCTTGGCAACATGAGCAAGCTTGGGAATTATCTGGACTCCGGTAGCGCCGGTGCCAACAATTGCAATGCGCTTCCCGTGGAAATCGACCTTGTGCTTGGGCCATTTGGATGCCTGATACCACTCGCCAGTGTACGATTTGAGCCCAGCAAAAGGTGGATCTTTCGCAACTGACAAAGGCCCGGTGGCAGGTAGAAAGTAGCGGCAGGTCGCGGAAACTCCGTTTGCAGCGGTGATCGTCCAGGTGCTGTCAGCATCACTGTAATGCGCGGCCTTGATGCGCGTGTTGAAATCGATATTCTTGCGCAGATCGAATCGGTCTGTGTTCTGATATATTAGCAAATGAAGACCCATTTTCCCTAGTCTGAAGGGAAACTAATCATCTGGGGAGAGAAGAACTGACCAACAACGCGGCCTAAATACCGCTGAACCTCTTCCTGAGAAGGGTAGCGCTCATGATAATCCCATTCGTCTCTCAACTCCGGCGCAAAGTTCATACTGTACACCCATGCTTCACTATCTGTCCGGGCTCCAGGATAACGATTCCAATACCATGCCCCGCCGACATCTGATCCAGCCTCGAAGCACTTTGCAGTCAGGCCGAGCTGACCAAGTTCCCAGAGCGACCGAATACCACCGAAGCCTGCGCCGACGACGATGGCATCGTAATCCGTAGTCTTATTGGACGACATGGGTTATACGGGAAGGTGAGATACGATTTAAGCTTCAGAATGATTAGGTGGAATCAGGAGGTATCGTGTGATTCGAATATCAGGCGGGTTGGTCTTTGCACCATGTATAATAATATATCCAACCGCTGACGGACCAATCGGTACGAAGGCTATGCGTCATTGTCCCGAATTGGAGTCGTCGGTCTGGTCCGTGGATTTCCTAGCTCGGCAGATGCCGACCGAGATAGCCGGGACAAGGAGATTCGGCGCGGTTGAATTTCAGTCGCAGGGTTCTGGTATTTCCGAAATTACGCAGCGCCCACGGACTGAATATATTCCGATCTATGGAGTCATAGCTTACGCACAGCGGGCGCTATATCAGAAGATTGGATGTCTAAATCGAACATGGCATAAAATCCCGTTCAGGAACACCACAATGCAGCCCGACAACAAGAACCAAGCAGCAGCACCGATCAATCTCCCGGGACGCGTCCCAACAGACTGATATCTGATGTCTGAAATATGCTACCAAAAGACATGATTGATACTACAGGGCTAACAACAGTGTAATGTGAAGCAAATTTCACGACACTACTGCCAGCATATTCCTGGACTTGAGGATCGGCGAAAGCGGCAAAGATCTCATCGGCTTTCACCGACCGAAGAGAACCTAGCCATTCAATCTAGCCGGTCGGAACGGAAATATCTTTGACCGTTTAACAAATGAGTCTGCCCGTGGTACATGCTCCTCTCTGGGTCTTGGAGTCACGATAATGCAGCCTATCCGATTGTTCCGCCGTCCCCACTGTCTTACGGCTGTCGATAGACAAGCATCCGAGACCAACTGTGGATCAGCTCTCGCATTCGCATGCACATACATACCATACACTATGAATTCACCTCGGCGTTTTGAATTGGACACTCCACTCTCAGTATTGTCAGTGAGATTCCAGCGCAAAATTGCGCTGATCTTACGACGAACTACGTCGGACGCCCATATTAGTAATGTAGGTTTACAAAGCCCCGGTCCCAACTGCGGCAATGACCGATATCTCCAACATTGACTCGGCCCTCGGCCGACAAGCCGCTAGGCTCTTCGTGCTCTTCGTACCCCGCAAATGTAGCATGCTTGGATCGAGCTCCGCATTCAACCCCGGATAATCGTGCTGTTCTGCAGAATCGATTTGAGATTGGACTTATCTTGAGATCCTTTGATAGCTTTCCCAATGGTGGATCGGCTGAAAACCTCGTCGACGACAAGTACCTTCAGGCGTGCCGCAATTGCCTGCCAGAGTTGTCGACTCCGCAAGGTCAAGGCAAGATTCCCGCTACTCCGCTTCGTGTGTCCAAATATTGAACGTTTCTCTTCAGTGCGATGCCCAGTCTGTTCCGTCAGACGAAGGATGTGGTCCATGCCAACGAGCTGGACAGGAATGCTTGCTGGACCCTTTATCAGACGGAAGAAGGTTTGTTATATCAACAGGCGCATATCAACAGCGGCTAAGCACGAGAGGCAGATCTGTCAGCCGGAAATTTGTCGACAAGCTCCAACAGCGCATAGAAACGCTTGAAGCTCTCAATCAAAGAACCGGTGACCCATCAACTTGCAGACCCACCGAGAATGGCACCGTTCCTCTCACCGGTGCATCCGTGCTACCATTTTATCCAAGGTACGTTTGCTGGGAACGAGGAATTGCCCGGATGACCCTTCGGTTGGACTCGGCGCGCGGAGTATCACTGACGATTTCAAGCGCCGCACCTTCTAATACAGTACCTCCTCAGAGCGATGATTCCACAGATCCAGTGGTGACAAGAGTATCTTACAATTCCCATCAAACTCTGCCTGCGACGACCTTGATTAATGGAAACTCTCCCGAAAAAACTCGTGATGAGTCGCCAAGTTTCTTCGGCGCAACATCCCATCCTCATGTCGTCTCGCCTAGTGATGAGTCTCATCTCAATTCATTTGAAGAGTCTGATGGAGTCGATATTGATCTTGACCCAAATTCACTTCATTTGCGAGAGCATCTCTTACAGTCCTTCTTCAAATATCAGTCACTTTGGGTTGACATTGTGGGCAAGGAACAGTTCATGACCCACCAAGCTACCGGCAATCAATCTCGATGGTACTCTAAGTTTTTGGAAAATGCCATGTTAGCATGTGGGACGCGATTGAGTACCTCCAAGTCTGTACGCGCCTTGGGCCCCAAGTACTGTGAATGGGCCAAGGATGAAGCATTGAGAGCTATGTCTGAGCCGACACCTGCGAATCTGCAAGGGTTCTTGGTCTTGAGCGAATACGAAGTCACACAGGGCAATCTACGCCCTGGCTGGATGTTTTGCGGTAAGTCAATCCTCGAGGACAATATCTAAATCATTTAGACTGACCGAGATAGGCGTGGCGTGTCGAATGTTGTCCGATCTTGGCCTACATGAGCTTGCAAGCAACATGGGTGCACAAGAGTCGACCAAAGGAAGCGATGTTGCATACGCACTGCTTTCAGCTTGCGTCGTGTATGAAGGAGTGTGGACTCTATATCTTGGTAGACCCAGCTCCATCCCGAGATCCGTCATGAGTATTGCGGCTTCACGCTGCAAGGCGGGGCGAAAGTCGGATTCCCCATGGCTTAACGCATGGGTAGGGCTTTGCGTACCCATGGCCGAGATATCCCAAGTGCTGAACGAACACTCCATCGACAATTCTGATAGAACCGCTTCGCTGCGCAAGCTGTTCGGGCAGGTTGAGGAATGGTATGAAAGCCTTCCGCCAGAGTTGACGTACAACGAAAACCGTCTGACGAACATGGATCTGGCGGGATACGGTTTACACACCCAGTACTGCAAAGTGCAAATACTCTTGAGGCGAGCGCTAGCCAAGCCGCCAAACACGAGGAAGCGGAGACACTCTCAGATCACAGGCGACGGTGCCCTGCGGATGTCATCCGATGATTCAGAGGTCATCATTTATCAATATGCACTCCGGGTAGCACGTCTAGTTGTCACTTACCGAGAAGCTTTTGGGATGGAAAAGATACCTTCCATCATGCTCGACAACGCCGTGGTGGCAGCAACTGCAATGATTGAGCACCTCAATAAAGCGGAAAATGTTAACGAAATACAGCGCCAGACAACTTGGCTCCGCCAACTGGTAAAGAGCATGGAATCGGTGCAGCCGCACTTCCCAATCGTAGGGCGCATGCTCGAATCACTGAAGCAGATTTGCGGTGGAGGCCCACTCAGTAGCATGTTCCCTTCTACACATTGGGACTCAACGGACGCTCCTTCTCAAGAGCTGTCGGCTTCAAACCAGTTACTCGACCTAAATTCCAGGTCCAAAATTACCCAAGATGATTCCTTTATAGTTGGAAGTGGCCCTGATTTCTGGGATTGTTTTGACACGGAAATTACACGAGGTGGCTTCTCATCAGGCGGATTTGACAGCTCTCTTCTGGATCTCCTTCCATCAGAAGTTTTGATCTCTGGCTTAGCTCAAACACTCCCTTAGATACCTACCATAGATCTTTAAATGTATACTTCTTACGTCTAATTTGCCATTGCCAGCCTAAGAGTGCAGAGTGAACGCGAACAGGGAGGAAAAGGGTCGGCTTTCGCCGAAGCGGACCCCACACGTATGCAAGCCAAACTGATCCCAAGAAGAACCCGACTTTCGTTATCCCGGGTATTCAGTACCGTCGTGTCGGGACCTGGTCGGTGGGAGCCGCTTGTGAAAGCTGCTATGTGTGCCTTCGGCTCCATAGCCGAGGCCGAGTTTTGGGCACCCTTGGCTACGACACTGTCATCCATGGCTATCTGTAGCATGATAAACTGCAGATCCGGGGTAATTGTATTTCTTGGTAAGGCCTTAATTATGATAATAGCTATAGGGTAGAAGAGTACTGGTTTGGGGCTGCTTTTAACGTCCTAAAGTCATAGCACTTCAACGTGGCACCAGATTTCGCGCACCTCTACAGTCTAAAATTAAGAGTCTAGTTCCGACTTACCCATGCCTAAGTAAAACACTTGCCGGAATCCACTTCGGCCAACACCGATTCACTAGTGGGAGTTGAGGGTCCCATATCCTATAACTTGGATAACCCCATGACAATAACCCTCTCCATTTGCAGATTATCGTCACTCCACAAATACAGATTAAAAACGCTTCTGCAATGGAAACTTATAGTTGGTACAACGTTACGGTAAATGAAAACACCAGGTAATATCCTCTCATATACTGATGCTGATGAATGCAGGTGGTGTGTTTCGCAGCCTTCGGGTCTCTATTTACTGGGTACTCTCTTGCTGTCTTCGCTTTCACTTTGGGTCAGCCGACCTTCTATTCCTCGCTCGGCCTTGAACAAGATCCTACGGCTCCTGGGTATAGCCACACCAACGACATCATCGGGGCGTCAAATGGCGTGTTTTTCGGTACTGGCTTCTTTGGTTGCTTTTTGGCGGGCTGGGCGGGAAACCGCTTTGGAAGAGTCAATGGTTTTCGTATCGCTGCCATAACTGGAATCATTGGTGGTGTACTCCAATGTGCATCACAGTCGCCAGCAATGGTTCGTATACCAACCCCTGGAGTACCCCTTTGCCCAGCTAAATAAGAATGAACAGTTCTTGGTATCACGAGCTGTAGCTGGTTTTAGCAGCAGGCCACACAATGGCCGCGATGCCGACTTATTTCACCGAAGTAGCCCCCCCTCATTCTCGGGGTTTGATAACCGGTGCACACGGTATCTTCATCAACGTCGGGTATTGCATTGCAGGATGGATAGGGTAAGTGCATATCATTCATCATGTCCTCTCCGCTAACCATTGTCTCTTGTGTAGATTCGGATGCTATTTTACTCCCGATTCTGAGTTTGCGTGGCGGTTCCCCTTCGCGGTTGTCATAATCTGGGCTATTTGCCTTCTTGCAGGATCATTCTACGGTACACTACCTCGTGTAAACAAAGGCTTAGTTCAAGGTTCTGATTGTTTGCAGTTCCGGAAAGCCCAAGATTCTTGGTTCAGCATGACAACCATCAGAAAGCACTCGCTGTTCTTGTCCGACTTCATCATGATCCCAACGATCCAAACAACACTTTTGCCCACCAAGAGTTAGAGATGATTGTGCAAAGATGGCAGGCGGAGAAAGAAGTTGTCAGAGTTGATGGGAGATGGCGATTGTTCACGAAGAAGGCTAACCGCCAGAGACTCGTGCTTGCATGGCTCGTGATGGCCGGGGGCCAGAACATTGGCCCTCTAGTCATCAACAACTACAATGTCTTGCTCTATGGCTCACTCGGGCTAGGGCCTACCACCTCTCTGCTACTTTCAGCTGTTTATAATTCCGTGGGTTTCATTATATCTTGCATCGGTGGCTTGATGGCAGACCGTCTGGGACGGAGGAAGTCTATGAGTGAGTTCTCTTCAAGTCAACCTCGTCAGCCAAACTAACATGGAAATAGTCACTGGCTATGTGCTGATAACATGCGTTTTTGCGACCTTGACTGGAATGATTGCAAAATACAACAATAATCCAACAAAGAGTTGGGCTGTCGGTGCCACAGTCATGATCTACTTATTTGTGGTTTGGTAAGATGTCTTTGAGTTCTGGTATTGCAGTTCTAATCTAATTTCACCAACAGCTATACCTCATTCATTGATCTCAACCAGTTTACCGTGGCAACCGAGATATTTCCAACCCATATTAGGAACCAGGCATCGGCTGTGGCTATCAGTGGCCTTTTTCTAGCAGATATCCTCTGGCTAAACCTCCTCCCCACTGCCACGGCAACCATCGGCTGGAAATATTACCTGATCTTTGTGTGTCTAGGTGTGGTACACACCATCTATCTGTTCTTTAACCTTCCGGAGGTACGTACCGATTTTCAGGTATTCGAGCCCGCAGTCAGCAAATCCTAACATGAAATATAGACTGGCGGTTGGCATCTAGAGGAGATGGACTGTGCGATGGGTGGTGGTGATGGTCTTTCCCAAGACGGGAAAATCGATATGGGCGGGGAGAGAGGAGATTCAAACCATGTTGAGGCTACTACCAACAATATTCCGGTGGAACGAAAGCATAACATGTAACGGTAGCAGTAAACAGGGGATCTATGAAGAAAAAGTCTCTCAATTGAGAAGATACTCTTCGCCCGCGCTTAGAAGCTGTGTTGATGCTGCATCTGGTACATACGACCATAGCTCTTGGAAAATACGGGATCCCGTCCGCTCTCCCTTAGTCAAGCTGAGAAGCGGCGAATTAGTACTCGGGTCGGTGACGACCGGGGAATCCTCGCTGTTGTATGTTTTATTTTTGCCGATCACTTACCGTAGAAACCGAGTTGACTCTCCCAAGTAGCGCCTCCACATTATCTCCATGTGTCCACTATTATTTCCACTGTTAACCGCAGAAGTATCCATAAATAACTGATTTTATTAGTTGCCCTTTGTTTTTATGGCGGCTACTAGTCTACTTGGGCAAATAACCGAGTCTCTGCGGTACGGCTTTTCGAGTGTTTTGGTGAGGTTTGTTGATATGTCATGCGCACCTTTAGCAGCAACCCAATCAATCGGGGCCGACATGCACACAGTTGCTCGTTATTCAAAGCAAGTTTTGCGTGGATGAAATATTCTTATGGCTAATTATCTTGGCTACTGGCATTGATCGAATTACTTTACAAGCACAATTCGCCCGAAACCTTCCCCGCCTTGAGCAAGCCCATTGCTTCATTGACCGAGTCCCACGCCATCTCTTGGATCGGCACCGGGCTTAGCTTTCCTTCTTTTGCCATTTGTACAAGTCTTCGTAACTCGTCCAAATTCCCGGTAATGTTTGAATAAATGGTCAGGCCTTTAAAAATGTTCCCCACGAGTGACATCTCAATCGAGCCTCCCATGACTCCAACCTGTACCCACTTGGCGCCTTTAGCAACTAGACTATTCACCAGCTTGGCAGTGCTGGAGCTGTTCACAAAGTCAATCACGGCAATGACTGGCCCGTTTGTTGCCGCAAGAATGTCCTTGGATGCCGAAGGGCCAGAGCTGTTGACAGTCCTTGTTGCACCAGCAGCAGAAGCAGCAGCCAGCTTCTCGTCGTTTATGTCTGCAGTGACAATGAACTTATGCCCCCAAGACTTCAGCACTGATATCGCGGCGAGGCCTAAACCTCCCGCGCCAATAAGGAGCACCGGCTCGTCCGTCGGCAGGGGCATAACTTTACTGACTGCACTGAGGGTCGTGATTCCAGAACAGCCAAACGTACATGCCACCGCAGGATCAAGATCGCCTAGGTCGACGAGGTACTTTGGATGCGGTACCACCACATACTCGCCAAAACCGCCATTTCGGAGTGTTCCAAGCCCTCTCTGCGCGGCGCACAAATTGTCTTCTTCCTGGCTGCAGCGTGTGCATGAACCACAACCAAGCCACGGGTACACGATCTGACGAGATCCTACCGGGATGGACCCTGCATCAGGTCCAACAGCAGCGACTTCTCCGAGTATTTCGTGTCCCAAGGCGACAGGTAATTGAATACCACGGTCTTTGACGTAAAATCGCTGTCCTCCTCCAATATCATAGAAGCCCTCGGCTGTATGGAGGTCTGAGTGGCAAACGCCAGCGTGGGTGACTTTGATTAGGACATCTGTTCCTTGGGGTGTTGGGATGGGCTGGCGGATCTTCTGGAGAGGCTTATCCCATTCTGTCAGGGCCCAGACATCCATTAGGTTTTCCATTATTCGTCGATCGAATAGCTTGTGATTTGGAAAATTCAATTCCATAGACAGCAACTCACAGGCATTTATTCGGCAACCAAGCCTTATCGGCGTTGGCCGAGCTCTAGTCAATTGCCGGAGAGGTTGAGGCTCCACACGCCCGGCCGTCACCGACGCGGGGTTGCGAGGCGGCAGACGGGCCCGGAGGCTCTCCCGAAGCCTGAATACGACTAGTCTGAGGTTGAAATGGGATCTACAGGCAATGCATATCCGAACCGACATGTCGCGCTTGCTCAAGACTCGAAATTGGACAACTTTCGGCCCGGGCCGGGTGTCAGTAGACCTCGGCGATCAAGCCAAGTCCAGCAAACGGAATTTAAATGTCTAGTGAGCAACACACATCAGTAGAGTATAGAAATCATTCTTAGGCGCTTTGACCTGACCAGCTTCCTGTTTAGCCGGAAAATCATATTGAACGACGTAGCAATGGCTAGTACTGGCCTGGACCCGAAGTCCTACACCAAATTGTTCTTGAACGGACAATACGTCGCAGCGCAGAACGACGAAACATATAGCCTCAAAAATCCCAAGGATAACACTGTTGTTTGCGACAAAATCCCCATCGCTGGGCCTGCAGACGTCGAGGCAGCCGTTAAGCACGCTGAAGAGGCGTTCCACGGGCCATGGAGTCGATTTACAGCTATCCAGCGGACCGAGTGCCTTCTAAAATTAGCCACGCTGCTTGAGGAGGAACTCATGTCAATTTTAACACTTGACTCACTCACATCTGGAATCCCAGTGTCCTTAGCTCCAGTTCGTGAGCGAAGTTATATCAGAAATTGTGTCCTGTATTACGCAGGGTGGACAGACAAGCAGAAAGGAGATTACTTTCCTGCTGATGATGGTGAGCGAATATTGACAAATATCTGTTATTGGTAACTGACCATCCGGTATCAGGATTTGTGAAATTGGTTCGCCATGAACCGCTTGGTGTCTGTGCTGCCGTCAACCCGTTTAATGCACCTTTGGCATGTTTCTTTCTCAAGGCTGCACCGGCACTTGCGACTGGAAACGTCATGATTGTGAAACCTAGTGAGAAAACACCACTGGGATCCTTGGCTGTCGCATCTCTATTTGAAAAGGCCGGCTTTCCTTCTGGAGTCATACAAGTTATTACAGGACCCGGATCTACTGGTGCTCTGCTTGCCGAGCATATGAGGGTTCGCAAAATCAGCTTCACAGGCTCAATCGCAACGGGCAGAAGGATCCAAGAGGCAGCTGCCCGAAGCAACTTGAAACGCGTCACACTTGAGTTAGGAGGAAAGAGTCCGGCCGTTGTTTTCGACGATGCCAACCTCGAAAATGCACTGACATGGACAGTCAACGCAGTCCTGACACGGAGTGGACAGCTCTGTGTTGCTGCCACAAGAGTGTATGTCCAGAGGGGCATTGCGGATCAATTCATCAACGAATACAAGAAAAGGATGAAGGCCGCTGCGAATGACTTGGGAGATCCTCAAGATCCAGATGTTCGATTGGGACCCATGGTTGATGAAGGACAGCTCGAGCGGGTAAAACAGATGGTGGAGCGAGGAAGATCTGAGGCTGAGCTAGTTGTTGGCGGTGTTCAGCATGGCGATACGGGGTGTTACATGGAACCAACCGTGTTTTTGAACCCAAAGGATGACGCCGAAATCTACCGCAACGAGATCTTTGGGCCAGTCAGCATCATCAAGACGTTTGAGACCGAGGAAGAGGTTTTGAAGCTGGCCAACGACACCGAGTATGGGTTGATGTCTGGAGTCTTTACACGGGACATCACCCGAGCTCTGCGAATGTCTTCGGCACTGGAATCGGGCGTCGTCGGTATCAACTGTGTCAGCCTGCAAAACATGCAGGTGCCATTTGGGGTAAAAAAGCAGAGCGGTGTTGGGCGGGAATTTGGGGAGTATGCGTTGAGGCTGTTTACCGAGCCGAAGACCGTCCTTATCAACATGGCCGCGTAGCTGGTTATAGTTGCACTAAAATAGAATGCCCTCAAGATAATTCATGTCTTCAGGTCACCTTCATTAATAAACGTGCTGTGAAGGATGGAAGAGTAAATTGTATTATGATCAATATTAAGAGAGTCTTCAGTGAATTGAGCTGTGTTTGGAATTGTATCAGTACTATCAAGGTAAAGGAATAAGTGGCTTTCACAGGATATGTGGGCAATTTGAATGTGTTCATTTATTAAGAGTGAGCCAAAATAATCCTAATTAAATTGAGGAATTGATCACAAAGTCTCTAATATGTGTCGCGATTTCATCCGGCTTCTCCATTGGTGACCAATGTGCACACTCAAGAACGACTTCCTTTAACTTAGGCACGAGTCCTTGGTCCTTCGCCGGACTCATCATTTCCGGCACACAGACGGCATCTTTAGTACAAATGAAGAACAGCACTGGCACTTCGATCGCCAAGCTATCTTCAGGAATAACCGAGTCTGATATGGTTTGTATGTTTGACGCCGTAGCCTTGTACATCTGCAAAGCTGAGGCGAAACCATCCGTTCTGAATTGCTGAATGAACTTGTCTTTCCATTCTGGCTGGTTGGCGTATGCTTTCAACGGCACTTCCTCGTTGCCGAGTAAATACTCTCGCATAGCGTTTGGGGCACAAAATAACTTCTTCATCCAATCTTTTTTGATCGCCGTGTAACACTTGCCACATTCTCTCCAGATGCTCATCTACTATCTTGGCAGCATCGTGTGCCGTGAAGAACTCCCAGTATGAAAACTGTGGGTAACCCAAGGTCTTTTCCGTGAATTCATTTATGGAGCTCAAATCAAAAGGTTGATTTGACGGCACCATGTACCCGGTATTGAGGAGGACCACGCCGCTGAACAGTTCTCGATGGTGAAGATAGGTGCGCTGAGCGAGCGCGCTACCCCAATCGTGTCCGACGATAATTGTGGATTTGGCGTTTTCGTTATTCAGGATATCTACAAGATCGTCGGCTTGACCTTTGTAGGCGTATAAATTCGTGTCTTCTGGTTTGTCGGTACCCGCATATCCCAAGCAATCAGGAATAATTATTTTGTTTGGCAGGTCGCAGAGCGAGGCGACCACACCTGACCAGAGATGCGCAGAATCAGGAAAGCCATGAATGAAAAACAATGCGGGATGCTGCTTGGTAGATTCACTAGAAGGTGAGACAAAGTATGTGTACTTGAGCGAGCGCTGTGTGACGAGTTCTTTTCGTTGGAAGGTGTCCATGGTAAATACTGGTGATTATCCGAAAGAAATGTCGAGATGGCGCGAAGGTATAATTTTAGATCGATGGAGGGTCCGCAAAAGAGAATTTGTTATGATATACGCCTCGAAAAAGACTGGCAATTCCCCTGCTCGCAATCCTTCCCTTGTTTGTAGATTGACGGAGCAATTCCTCTGGCCAGGACTGCCGCTATCTCGCGAGCGGTTAAGTCGGGCCGACAGCAAGAAACAGTGAACCACCAGACCCAGAGCCTGAATTGTCGACCACGTCTCCAGGTTCCAACCAAATGTGTTTATGAATTTGTGACTCGGCCAACGGTAGCACCGTGAAGCATGTGCAAAAATCGCCGAAGTCATAGTATTCCGAGTAGCAAAGTACCTGTAAATTGAATGACTACCCTTAAAGCCACGAATTGGCGCGTTCAAGGCCAGCTGACTAGTGTAGATTCGGTCGGGCCGCATTTCCGGCTCTTCGGGTTGTTACTTCGGATATCCTAACCGTTGTACAATGTGGCGTCAGGCCGGCCCTCGCAGCCCTTGTCGGAACCTGAATGGTTACCAAATCGTTTTATCTGTGCGCGGAACTCCGAACCGACTCGGGGTGATCCGAGCTGGCTTTTGCGGCCATCCCCCTAGGTCCTTCGAGGCGTGAGGCTGAGGATTGACTCTATTGAGCTTTGACGATGCAACTTTCCTGTTTGAGTTGGGAATATAAGTCAGCATGTCCTACTTTAGTCATGTAACTATTACTCCTCGGTTTGCTTCATCTTATTCAGACATCCATTAGCGACAACTACAAACAAAATGGGTGCCAAAAGCGATTTCAAGGTTGTGATCGGAGGCGGCAGCATCACCGGCCTCACGGTGGCCAATATGCTGCAACTATACGATATCGATTTCGTCGTGCTCGAATCATATCCGGACATTGCACCCCAGGTGGGTGCAAGTATTGGTATATTGCCACATGGCAACCGGATATTAGATCAACTCGGCTTGTACCAGAAGATTCTGGACCTATGCCCCCCTTTGGACTCATTCCACTTTCGTGACGAGACGGGAAACATAATCTGCGAGTTCCGAGGCATGAACCACTCGATGAAGGAGAGGTAAGCTTACGATATGAGATCAAAACGATATAAAATCTAAACTCCCTAGGCACGGTTATCCAATCGCATTCTTGGATCGTCAAATGGTGCTCAAAGTGCTATATGACAACATCCGGGACAAGACCAAGATCTTAACAAAGAAACACGTCCAAAAAGTCGACATGACGGATGATGGGGTAGTAGTCAAGACTTCTGACGGGTCTTCATACAAAGGTGACATCCTCATTGGGGCCGATGGAATCCACAGCTCTGTGAGGGGAGAAATGTGGAGGATTGCGAATGAGATATCACCTGGGTGGATTCCATCCGATGAGCCTTTTTGTGAGTTCAACATCTCTAATGTCGATTTGTATTAACCTGTTTTAGCGGTCCCTTGCGATTATGGGTGCGTTTTCGGAATTTCCAACCCTTGCAAGGGCATTGAGCCTGGCGCATCAAACTCGGTGTTCAAGAAGCACGAGTCTTATATCGTCAACGGCGGTCCAGAGGGTCGCGTCTACTGGTTCTATTTCTTCAAGTTGGCGCAGCGAGCCTATGGCGATGACATCCCAACCTACACGAAAGAAGACGAGAAGAAGCTACTCGCGCAGCGAGAGAACGATGACATCACTCCGGATCTAAAGTTCAAGGAGCTCATAGATCAAAGGGTCACGTCGGCCTTGGTGCCTTTGCAGGAATACGTCTTTCGACAGTGGTATTTCAAGCGCATCATCACCATAGGTGACGCCGCACACAAGGTACATACGCCATGTCTTGTCAAAACCGAGTTACGCTGACAATCCGCAGTTCCATCCAATCGCAGGCCATGGTGGCAATGCTTGTTTCGAATCAGCAGCAGCTCTTGTCAACGCCCTTCGTAAAGTGCTTGCGAAATCTCGAGGCGGCAAGCCAACACTGGAACAGATTGAACATGTGTTTGCTACGACTCAAAAAGTTCGACAGGAACGGACAACCACCCTTAAAGAACATTCGCATGAGCAACAGCGTACTGAGTCAATCGACACGCCGTTCCATCAGCTCGCGGCCTTTTATCTGCTACCAATGACTGACAAGGAGGACGTTACTTTCAATTTCTCCCGCAACATGCCGCTCGCCGAGAAGTTAGACAATCCGAAATTGAGCCCTATCTCGAGACTCGTGCCTTACAAAGACGAACTTCTGAGCAGTCCATTGCCCCGGGGTATTAAGAAGTGGTACTTTATGGGATTTTACTTGCTAATTGCCGCAATCGTCTACTATGGCATGTGGGTCTGGTCTGCCAATTACGGTCTTGGAGATCATTTGGAAACTGTCCTGAAGACTGGGGGGTTCACGTTCGATCCGGCTTTCACCCTCAAGCGCAAGTATATTGGCATCAAGCCAATTGACGACTATTTGGTATTCTTGGCAGTAGTATTCATGCCAGGTTTGAACAATTGGGATCAGGATTTCAGGGTCTTGCAATTGTATTTCCTGGGAATGCTCATTCAGCCCATTGCGGTGTGGACTGTTGAAGCATATCGGAAACGCAACATGCTGACCCCAGTATCACTGTGGGTATCCTTCTCTGTTCATCACTCAACTTATTGGCTTACCCTCTTTCAGAATTACTATCTGGTTCACACTTTTCCAGTCGACCGGCATTGGCATCTACATGCCAATCTACTACGCCGTCTATACGTACATCTCTGAGGCGGAAACGTACTGGTGGCCACTCAACCGAGAAGTTCAGATTCAATTTGCTTCGTCGCTCCTGCCGGCCGTTCTGATCGGCTACACGCTTCCAACAATTCTCATGTTCATACCGTGGAATAACCCTGACACAGTACAAAACTTCGAGTCTCTTTGGGCAAGTATCTCCAATGCTTGTCCCGCTTCTCTGCGGCATTCTTGGGTACTTCTATACCAGGAGACATAACCTTGTCCAGACCCCCCGGAAAGCCAACCAGTCTTTCCCAGACGTTCCGCACCTCAACAGAGTTTACGTTGTTACTGGTGTGCTTGGTCTAATGCTACATGTCTACTGCGTTGCCAAAATCACGTCGTCCCCCGATACAAGCTTAGCATCTGTTTTCTGGCCTGATTTTACTGCACAGCCAAAGACATTCGGTGCGGGTCTTATCGCTCTCTTCTTGGCAGATTTCTGGGGCTTTCAGGTCGCTACATATGCTTGGCTATGCATGGCAGTGTGGGATTTGAAGCGAATGGGTCGGACAGCGGTCAGCATTGGGAAAGCTTCAACCATTATCGGTTTAAGCAGCCTTATTATCGGTCCTGGTGCTACGATGTCAGCGGTTTGGTACTGGAGAGAGAACGCCCTAGCTAGGACCTGCTTCACTAAAGGTCTGAACTAACTGCACGCTCTAGCATTTGGGAGGCATTGACAGCAAATATTTCAAGGTTTAATGTGTCCGAGACATCGCCATCTTAAACCTGAGCAAGAATTTATCAACATGTTCATCAACCCTACTATTTTTCTCTGTTGCCTTGTGAGGGCTGGTGCTACGTAATTGGCTTATTATGTCGTGTCTCTCCAGGCAAATATTTATCATGCCACGTGAGAGAGTTCATAGGATTCACAAGCACAGAGGGTTTCGGGATAGTGACAATACTCAAATAAGATTCTCTGAGTTTTAGAATTCTGCAAACGAGTGTGCGTAGATAACTATGTAATGACGGTGGGGTTGCTCCGCCGAAAGGAATAACAGAGAATACTTCAGAATCTTGTGTGCTTAGATAAGAATATAATGACAGTGAGGTTCCTCCTCTGGGAGGAGGCGAAGAGAATACTTTAGGGACTCGTGGGTGCTAGATATGTTTCATTCTGTACAGCACACGAAACCACGATCTCCGAGCTCTTGGTAGGCCATGAGCGCGCCATAGGTCCTGATCTACTCAGTAATCGTCTCCACGACTGATGACCTCCTTCACGGTAGGTCTGAGCAAGATCGTCTGGTATTCTTCATTAATACGGGATATTCCAAGGTCACCACGAAAATCACTTACATGTTCAAATTGGGCCGTGTATGATCCCTTCTTATCAACCAAAGGAGGATAATCTTCAACAATGCCGGATTTCACGAGATTGTTGAGCTGCCCAATTGTTAGCCACTCCATATGCATGTGTTCTGACTGGGATGCCATACACCGAGTAGGTACTTCTCCTGTCCGATTCTGTCCAAATAGCGTCGACAGAAGGGAATGGTGCTGAAATTCTTCTGGATCGTGTTCAATAGAGATCTAGCCGAAGACAGACGCAAGTTCACCTTAGGCGCATCCTTGCGTAGGGCGTAATGCGAGGTTTCACCGTCGTCCCATACCCGGCCGGTGCCAGTGCTGCCAAATGTTTCAATGGCAAAGACATCGCCCTCCTCCATCTTGGTCATATCGTCCGTCTTTATGAGGGGGACGCTCTTTGTGCCGTGGATACTGTACGGTAAGATGGTGTGCCCGGCTAGGCCGCGAATCGGCTTGATTGGGTAGGTAGTCCCGTTGATCTCACACTCGTAACTTTCCATGGCCTCTTGAATGAGTCCACCTAACTCACCGAGGCGAACATCGATTCCTGCTTCGCGGACACCAGTATTTGTCGCGTCCTTTACGGCTGCGAGCAGGTTGTCATATGTAGGATCGAATGCCATGGTGAAGGCACTGTCCACGATACGACCATTCACGTGGACGCCAATGTCAACTTTCATAACATTGTTTTGCTGAAGCACCGTCTTATTGCCGGCATTTGGGCTGAAATGGGCAGCAATCTCGTCGAGGTTCAGGCCAGTGGGGAATCCCATGCCGGCGACAATAGCATCACCTTCGGATAAACCGTCGTGTCCGACTAGGCGGCGTACACTATCCTCGATACCGTTGGCAATTTCGGTGAGGGTTTGGCCTGGCTTGATGTTTTTCTGTGCCCACTGGCGAACCTGGCGATGCGTCTCAGCGGCCTGGCGGTAATCGGAGAGGAAGTCGCTGTTGATGTTATCCAAATGGCGCTTCTCTTCGTCGGTGGTGCGATATCCATTCTCGTTCTGGTATTCAACCTCTTCACCCTTGGGGTAGCTGTTGTTTGGAAACAGTTGGGACATGAGGACAGATGGAGGATCAGTCTGCACAGTTGGACCCTTTCTCTTCTTCTTCTTGTTGTTCTTCTTGTTTCTCTTCTTCTTGGCAGCACCTTCGCCAGCGGTAGCACTGGCTTCAATGACATGTTCGTCAGGGTCGTCATCTGATTCCCCGCCAGGATTCTCCGCGGCCGAGCCGTTCGCGGTTCCGTTAGCATGGGCGGAGCCGTTCGCCTTTCCAGATAGATCGGCTTTGCAAGCGTTTGTTAGTTTCTGTCGCTTTCTAATTTTCTCAAGAGACACATGGCGCACCGCTGGACTTCTTCGGCTCGTCCATGGGGACTTCTTTGGCAGCCATTTCGACGACGGAGTGGTATGGCACGCTGGAGTTTGATGCAAATAACACAGTCAACCTTGGTGTTAGGTACCGCACAGCCAAAATTCACAGAAGCTGAGTGATGATCAGTGATGAACTGAATCCAACGAGGTTGATTGAGAGAGATGCGGGAGCTTGCATCAACAGCTGATGGTGGTTGTTAAGTACCGGCCGATGGTCACGTGTTGCGATGTAATCCAAAGGGCGCGTGGTGTTATCTCAAGGGCGCGACATTTACAGTGATGAACCCGGAAGCCGAAAGGAGAATTGAGAATACTAGGGGGGCCCCAAGGATATGGTACTATATTTAATTATTATCGCAGGGATCGTCTGATTAGCTCGCGCTCAACTATCCCATCGTTTTGTTCAAATGCTTACATTCGGGCGGGCAGAAGTCTGTGTGAGTGGCCGTCATCTTCGTCTGGCTATTGATGGCCAAGTCTAACCCTCATTATAGGTCTTGGGAATGAACTTAACGTGTGATTTCGCCTTGCGAATATGCCAGCGAAAAAAAAAAGAACTGGCTCCAAGGACCTCTTGGGTGGAGAGTGCTGGAGAGGCACGGTGGCCTCTCGTTACGCATGTGCATGCAGCAGCGCTCTGAAGCTTGCCAACAATAATACAGGCGTATGTACTGGAACGTATCCATGGTCACCTGGCCGATTGTTCTTCCTCATGGGACTATACACGTGTCTTCGCATGAAGAGGCTTGACAAGGTGGTGCTGATTGGGGGACGAATGGAAAAGCTGATGATCCCGATTGATCCGGATGTAAAAAGTGCACTTCACGTGGTATCAAACATTTGCACTTCTGCCGGTCGGTCACCAATATAAGGCTCTACAATCCCCAATCAGTCCGCAGTCTGACTTCACACCTCCCACAACAAAGAAGCTGCGTCCACGTGCGGAAAAGCTACAGTAACAATGGTGGGCAGCACGCAACAAACGTCACTCCGACGTGACCAAGACTTAAACATCGCGAAGCGACAGGCCGTATTCCTGGTGTCAGTCGTTGCTACCATTCTGATCCTTTGGCCTGATCGTTTCAAGGTTTACCGAGACCTATGCATGGTGCCTCTTCTGGCATGGCTTACCAGCTTAGTGTTTGATTTGAGCAAATCTATCGACCAAGCCTTGGAGAACGCTCCGCGATTGTTGAAATACTTCATTCCTATCAACGTGGAACGTCAAGTCGCAACTCCATTTGAACAAATCAGCAGGGTAGTGGCTCATGTTATAGACGTCGCAAATCTACAAGCTCGGCTGGTTGCCTTTCGAACATACCATATGATAGCGGAATCAAAGCAACGGTTTCATGTCGCAAGCTTACCAGCTCGGCTAGCTGCTTTGCGAATATACCATAAGGCGGTGGAAATGAAGCAAAGGTTTCACGTCACTGTGATTATTTGGCTTTTGCATCAACTCGGGAACGGTGAGGTTGGTTAAAACAAGCCTAATTTCCGTGCTAACTTGTAAAGAACCAAGGAACGAGATTTTCACGAAATTTGCATGCAACAAACCCGGTCCATCTCGTCCCTCTCCTCCATCTCGTCCATCTGGCCTTTGTTATGGCATTCTTGTTGCTACACCATCCGCCTACGATTATGGCTTCATTGGCATCGATTCTTCTAACAATGAGCCACCTTACGGGCGTATACCATGGGAATGCATCGATATATCGCGTATTCCGCCCGTATTTCCTCCTTCAACTTTCCGTACCAGCCTCTCGTTCTGTCTTGTACCTAATGAAGTTTGGGAATCTACGAGTACAACAATCGTCGATAAGATGAAGGCGGGGGTTTACTGGAACAACCTTGGGAAATACGGTGCAAACGATGGAGATAGATGGACAGAAAATCGAATCCGGCGTATTAAAGGAGTTGAGGTCCTTGGACTGGTCAGTGGGGAAAGGGTTAGCTGTGTTGAGGCCTGCCACAACTGTGAGTCGTCCGATTCAACGCGATATCAACTATCTCGTTAGGACATCGCTGATCTCAGCGGATAGATTTTACCTCACTACTTCGAAACTGGCATTACATGGATATTTCCTGGAATGATGTTGACTTTGCCATCATCCTAGGATTTCTTGTCATTGGAACCCAAGCTGCTGATAAGTCAGCGATGCTCTTCGCTGGCTTCGAGCAGCTCAGAATTAAACAGGTACTAGTTCCCAGAAGAAATATGCCTGGTAAAGGCTTCATGGGTTGCTGGTGGACAAGTGTCGCTGCCGGTGTCTTGACTGTTGCGACAGGAGGACTGGCAGCACCGGTGACAGGACCAGTAATTTTCGGCAGCGGAATAGCAGGTATGGGAATAGGAGTCATTGGGATGGGTGTTCAAGCACGAGACTCCTCTCTATGGGCAACAAGAAGAGCAACTTGTCGAGATCTTGCCACCCAGTTTGAGCAGCTGGGTGTTCTCTTTTCTTAACATAGATATACTAGTACATTTATAGATGACCCTGAGATGCTTGGAGATCCCATTTTCTACTCTCTTACATAGTTTTAATGTCCTTACGCTCGTTGTGTTAGACCACAGTCACATTCAGAGAAATGCGACTAACGCCCAGGCCAGCTGGGCAGAGAGACAGATAAGAGCAGTATCTCCTGCAGTTATTAAGAGAGGGATTATCAGTTTTAAGGTCTTGTTGGATTGAGACCCTGTACTACGAAACCTCTGATAGACTGATATCCTGACCTTAGTCAGAGGGGGTGTCAGAAAACCCCTCTCTGACCGGCCGGGCCCAACGGGGCCCAAGCAAGCATCAACATCATCATCACTGCTTAATTCATCTATCCAATTGATCAAATTGACCGTAACGGATCCAACAGGTCTTGTAAATTCTCTAATAGCTTTTGGCCCGAGAGCCAGTTGCCTGCTCAGCCAGAAATATTTTCTTTTCTCTTTAATCTTTAACATTCCCTGTTAGCAAGGATATAACTCAAACGGTTCATCATGTCCCAAGTCACGCAGCATATTCTTGGGGATTGTATGGGAATATAGTGGGCTCGTTCCGCGCGAAAACTATAGCCATTTCGTCATCATGCATCAATCGTTGCTGGAACAGCCGAGGCATCAGATGCAGCCACCAGTCTTTAGGAAAGTTGCAGATGGTAATAATACGCAGCCCTGGGTTGGGCGAAGTTTTTCCCTTCCATTGGTAAATCAAGAATCGCCACAGGACAGGATCCCAGATTTTCATATCTACATCGGAACATTTTGAGATTAGTTCCATGGAGTGGTCAACAGATTCTACTGAATTTACAACACATCAAATCTTTTTGAGGTTTATTATCGTGACTAAACCTATTTTAACATCGCGCCCACTCATTCGATGATGCACCAGTGAACGTACCGGGTCCATCAGCCACGATTCAACTTCCGTAGACTCCGGCTCGCTTATTCCAAGATCTGTTAAAGCGACGCCGCGACACGCGCAAAACGCCCTACTCAAAAGGAGGCATTTGGGCACCGACACAATTAAGGGTCGGTTTGCGATATATGTTGAACGGCCCCCCCACATGCCCCTGTGGATTGAACTTTCTTACACCTTCCAAGATTTGGCATGATAATATATGTGTCTCTTTGACCAGTCAATATTTTCGTTCACGATATCTGCTGGGCTGGAAAGTGCAGCTGCTCGAGAGACAAGCGTCCTTTCCTGGTTATATCGCCAGCTCTTCGTCAAGCTTCCCGCCCCCCGCCCCAGCCTCAAGAAGCCTCAGCAACCAAGCTGCTATCGTGGCTGGTGCAAATGTAGGCCTGGGGTTCGAATATGCGAGGTAACTCCTCAGCATAGGCCTCTCCCACCTCATCATAGACGTCCGGAGTCAGTTCAAGGCGATGCGGCCGCCGTCCAGTTGCAAATCTAAATTTCCCAGGGCCCAAATCGAGGTCTCTATTCTCGATATGGAGTCGTAAGATTCCATTGTGCAGTTTGCTCGTCGCTGTGTGGGGATCTTCCAAGGCTTGACATCGCCATCCTCAATGCCGGGCTGACGCGGCAGAACTTCGAGCGGAATCCCTACACGAAGCACGAGACGATGCTGCAGGTTAATTACCTATCAAATGCCTTGCTCGCAATCTTTCTCACGCCCCATCTCAAAGCCAAACGCGACAATCCTCGTCCGGCGCGGTTGACAGTCGTTGAATCGGATATGTCACACTGGGCCAGTTTCCCAAACCCGCAAGCCGATCCGTTAATCCTATCGCTTAACGATAGTGAAAATTTCAAACCAATGGGGAGATATCCCCTACTAAAACTCATGGAGCAGCTCTTCATCATGAAACTATCCGAGCACGTATCGCCTGAAAATGTCGTGGTGAATTTAGTCAATCCGGGCTTCTGCACGGGCACTTCTCTCAATAGAGATTCAAGCCATCCTTGGCTCAACAAGGTCCTCGCGTTAACAGTCGCCAGAACGACGGTTGATGGGGCCAGAGCATACATATATGCCGCAGTGGTCAAGGGGAAGGAAAGCCATGGCAGCTAGATAAGCGATGGCATAATCAAACCGTGAGTCACAGCTATACACGTGAAGTTGTCTAGTACAGCGACGTTAATAAGCCCCACTGACGATACTTGCCGCCAGATATCCAAAGGTTGCATACACAACGTTGGGGGGGGAGCTCAAAGAGAAGTTATGGAAAAAAAACCATGGCCGAGTTTGAGTTTGTGGGTGAGGTAGATATCATTGACGGAATGACGTACAAAGAGACACGCCGTTGAGAAGGGAGAAGATGTTCAAATGAGTTATATATGGTAATCTTCTCTCCATCTCGAAAATCCGATTTCATATATTGATTGCATAGAGCCTTACGCCTCTACGGGGGAGGGTGGTAGTGTGGTAGGAGTAGTAGAGGTTAAGTCGAATTTATGACCAAAGTGAAACACTACGATACTAATCAAGGCAAGACATCTGCCGGTAAACAATACAGGTCCAGGTGTGGCCGAAATAGCCCTAGGCTGATTAAGCTCCTTCAGATACTGCTCTTCCTCCTGGGTGAGAACCTTTTCGGAACTTCTGAGAGTCTGCTCCATTATTTCAATGCTACTCATGCCGACAATGGTGCTGGTAGCTCGTTGATCCACGGAATCGAAGGTTAATGCCTGAACTGCCCGGCATGTAACGTCCCACACCCCATCTCCCAGGAACTACCATGCGATGGAGGCTGCTGAAGCCTCAGACCCTGAAAAGCCACTGACCTCAGGTAGGCCCCGCGCGGAGCTTGACCCGCGCGGAGGTTAATCACGCGCGGATTCCCCGCCTCTCAGGGCGAAGCAGGTCATATATTGCTCCATGGAATCTGGATAACTTTTCTCCACTATGGATTTGTCATCGCGAACTTGTTAAATACGCAAGGGCTGAGCTTCGACAGACGAGCGTCGTGCCTGTATCAATCTCGACAACAATATACCCGGCATAAATACATGTTACTTCACTGTCCCTTTTGAAACGACGATACCAGATCTAATCTTAGCCATGGAGTCTCAATCATTGACGGGACGAACAGCGTTGATTGTGAGGCACCGACCCTCCATAGAATACCGCGGTAATATGCTGATCATCGGATTTACCAGACCGGCGCCTCTATGGGCATTGGCCAAGCTATCGCCATAAAGCTTGCTGAGCATGGTGTAAACGTCGCTCTCGTGTCCAGAAGCAAGGTATGTCCATTTTTATGATTGTGCGGCATGAAGAAATGGTAATTGACGTTGCGCCAAAGGACAAACTCGAAGCTACCCGGGCTGCGATCCTAGAAAAAGGGTACAAAGTTAAGATTGGAGTGTACGCGGTGGACATACAGAACCACAGCGATGTGGACAAAGTAGTGGTTCAAGCAATTTCGGACCTTGGACAGATTGACATTCTCGTCAACAATGTAAGGCCTTTCTTGAATCCAAACAAATATGCGCTTTGAACTAACTCTCGCCAGGCCGGTCTTGCTCTTGGGGCTCCCGCCAGGTTCTGGGAGCTTCCGATAGAACTTGTGCAGCAAATGTCTGGCACCAACATCAACGGCGTCATGTTCACCATTCATTCGGTAATCAACCGCAGCATGTGGCCTCGCAAGAAGGGTACCATCATCAATGTTTCTTCTGTGACAGGCCTAGAATGTCCCCCATTCAATGGCGAGGCTGTCTACCACGCAAGCAAGGCGTTTCTAGAGGGATTTAGCAACAGCTTGCGAATGGAAACCTCTGAGTCCGACATTCGTGTTCTTACCCTGCGTCCTGGCTGTGTCGATACACACTTCCACCTGCAACGCGTCAAGTACGACAAGGAGGCCATGGATGAGTTCTTTAGAGGATACGAACCACTGGTCGCCGAGGACTTGGCCAACTCGGTTATCTACATGCTGAGGGCACCAGAGAGAATCTCCATCAAGGCTTTGGACTGCGTTCCTACAGCTCAGAGAGCGTTGACGCGCTTCGATCGAGAGTGGAACTCCCGTCGGGACAATGAGTAGGAATCCTCTGTGGAGTGACGCGGAGGGGTAGAGAAACAAATCACAAACTGTCAACACTCGAGCTAAATCCTCCGGCCCTTCAACAAGTCTGGTGATGTTCTGTTGCCGTATTTACAGGTCTCGCTCCTGGGCCGTTACAGTCAATCTCAATGTCAAAGTGACCAGGCTGCTTCTGATGAAAATCAGAAGACATTAGAATGGAAGCTAGATATTTCTTAGATTTCCACTTGCATCTAGTGTCACGTTCTTTGACTTGGTGTCTCAAGGGTGGCCATCGATATAGAATACCTCGACTACGAGACCCTACCTGTTTTCGCCTTTGATTGCCCTTGGCCGCAATACATGGTTTGTAGCCATGTTATACTATAGTCACGCACCTCTTGTCCTGGCAACAGAGCTTTGTTATCAGTTCACCTTGTAACAGCTAAGGTGATGAAGACTTAGGCTGTAACGGTGGCGCTTGTACCTGGATGGCGGGTTCCCATGGAGTTATATTAAGTGTGTGGTGAGATTCGCCTGCCGACTCATGGAGCGATGTACACTGTCAAATACGCTTGATGCGTATAAGTCACAAAATGAAGAGAACGTTTGACGCCACCTTGCCTGGCCGACTGGGGCGGGAAGCTCAATCGGCGCACCTGGATAAAGTCCAAATCCTTTCACCGCAAATACGGACAGGACATCATAGCACAGAACTACAACAGAAAAAGATTTGTCAAGCCTAACTCACTTCCCGTCCTAGGTTAGAACAACAATTTTCCCACCAGCAGTATTTTCCTCCATTACTTGATGTGCCGAGGCAATGTCCTTGAGCTGAAATGTCTTCCCTACCTTCACCTTCAAGCTCCCTGCCGCGATGGTCCTGGCCAATTCATCTAATGGCGTTGCCATGAAGTCGCCAGAACTCCCTGAATAGACCGTCAAGCACACAGCTGATGGGATATATTCCATCGGGTTTGATGTTGCTCAGTGTCCAGTGATTCCCGACAATGCCGGTCATGCAGACGATTCCCCCCTCTTTGCACAGAGCAACGAGTCGTGCAGTGTTTCGGTTCCCACCAATTCCAGCACTTTGTCAAAAGGGTCTTTGATCTTTCGAGATATGCAGCCGTCATCAACGAGCGTATCGTCCGCCCCGTGTTCACGCAGCATCTGCTCACGATCGGCTCTGCGGCTTGTTGCTGTAACAAAAGCCCCGTGGGCTTTAGCAATTGCGGCCGCAGCTAATCCCACCGATGTGGTGCCGCCGCGGATAAGCAAGCGCTCGCCCTTTTGGAGGCGAAGTGCCTTGAAGAGGGAGCCGTACGCTGTTTGCAGCATCTCTGGCAAGGCGCCGAGGACATTCCACGGCAGTTTCGTAGAAATAACCTGGACTTGCTGAACCGGAACGCACGTGTATTCCGCGTAGCCTCCATCATATGCTCTTCCCATTCCACCCATCGCAGTCGCAACGATGCTTCCTTTCTCAAACTCTCCGCCCGGCGCTTCCTCAACCAATCCAACCGCTTCGATCCCCAGCACACGAGGAAAGCGAACATCGGGAGAATGGCCCTGTCGAGTGAATAGCTCAGATCGATTGATACCAAAGGCCTTGACGCGGATGAGGACTTCCCCGCGGCTTGGCTGCGGAATGGAAATCCTCTCCACTTTCAACACCTCGGGACCCCCAGCTTCATGGAGAACGACCGCTTCCATAGTCCCTGCCATCGTCGCGCCGCCTGTGTTCTTCGGCTTCTCCGAGAATCACAATGAGCGAAAGAGCGTGCCTGTAGAATATTTCGCGACGACGCGGCAAAGCTGGCCGATTGAATCGTTGGTAACAGGGCGAATTCTTTTGTAAATCGTTCAGCGACGTGTTGGCTGAGGGAAGGGAAAGTTTTGGCTAAAAAACGGGGGTGCGACGAGAAAATATCGTATCTCGGCAGTACCTGTGACGCAGTTATGAGATCAATAAGCATAAGAAGCGGGGACCATCAACGAGACTTGGTAAACCGCTCTGAATGCCACCGCGTAAGGAAGCAATTGCATCAAAAATCCTGTCAGCTTTTCCTTGAACCCGACGGATGTGAAGTATCCGGAGGGCGAGGACTGTCTCTCAGTTGGCATTGTACGTCCCTCGGGTGTAAAACGCGGCTCGGATTTGCCGGTACTGGTTTGGATTCATGGAGGCGGCTTCCAAGAAGGTGGAAGCGGTGACGGACGATACAACATGTCGTACATGGTACGCAATCTTGTCCATATGGGTTCGCCTACCGTCATGGTCAGTTTGAGTTATCGTCTCAACGGCTGGGGATTCCTAGCTGGTCAAGAGGTTGACGGTGCAGGATTATTGAATCTTGGCCTGCACGATCAAAGACTTGCGCTGCAATGGATCCAGGAGAACATCAAGGCGTTTGGAGGCGATCCTCGCAAGGTCACTATCCAGGGAGAATCCGCAGGTGGCAGCTCTGTGGGCTTTCAGTTGATGGCATACGGTGGCCGAGATGATGGGCTCTTCCGGGCCGCCATCATTGAGAGAAGCAGTCCATTAAATGTCCAGACCTTCGCAACCCCGAGGGAACCGCAAGTACACTACGATGCTATCGTAAGCGACACTGTCTGTACTGGTGCAGTTGACACACTCGGATGCTTGCGAGACGCTCCACCTGACAAGATCAAGGCTGCCTTATCGACGCACTGGCTGGATCCGGTTCTGGATGGGACGTTCATCCAAGAGTTCAGAACCATTGGCTTACAAGAAGGGAACTTCGTCAAAGTTTCCACTCCTTATCGGATCCAACACGGATGAAGGACGGCTTTTCGTAGGGAATGGCTTTAACACCACCGAAGAGTTCCGCAACTACGTGGCTAAAACCTCCATCTTCGGAACACCAAAATCGGAAGAGAGCGTTGACCTCGTCCTGGACTTCTATCCTCCACAAATTGATAAAACTAAGTACCCGTCGCAGTTTGGTGCGCAGTACGGACGGGTTCAGCGGTATATCGGGGACTTCAGCTTTACCGCCGGGAAGCGTTTCACTGCGCGTAAGTGGTGCGATTTCAAACAACCGGTGTACTCTTACCGATTCAACACACTGCCAAATGGATTTGACCTCGCATCAGTTGGTGTCACGCACTTCCTGGAAGTTGCCTTCGTTTTTGACAACGTGCCCGGAACAGGCATGTCCGTCAGTCAGCTCCCTTGACGTCTCTCCACCAGCTCGAAAGCAGCAGTACCTGCATCTGGGTAAGCTCATGAGTCGCATGTGGCTAAGCTTTGCGAATACTCTTGACCCAAACAACCACAAATGTACGTCGAAGTATCCGAATGACTTTGTGCTTTCAATTTCTAACATATTTTTGTAATGTCATCTGTCAGCGTGTCATGGCCGAAGTGGACTCCTACAGAGCCCCAGAACATTATTTTTGACGGAAATCTGAACTCCATTGCCTATGTCGAGAAGGATGATTGGCGTGAGGAGGCCGTCAATATGCTGATTGATAGGGCTCTGGATTGGGGTCGGTAAGTGCATAGGAAGGGGTTGTGAGAAACCATGCCGCTCCGCACAGGCATGGTTGCCTGCTCTCCCACCCGCAATGTACTAATCACAGGACTGAGTTAAGGAGGGAGTAACGCTCCATTTTCTCTTTAAAAAAATGTCGCATATCGTTGCATTCGTTCCCTTCTTGTCGTATCATCTTTTTCTCTACTTCTCTTCTGTCACTACTACTAGCTATTAACTATGACATGCTACTTGTGGAGTACTTACAAATATACTCTGACTCTACTGAATATTGAGGCTTTTTTCTGTGATCCTCTAAGTGCTACAGTCCATTGTGGGAAGTGAGGAGGGTTCATGGTATTTTGGACTTGACCTCACTATTCTGACCGCCTCGACTTAGGACCAACAGGGATTGGGCAGGCATTACAGGCGCAAAGCTTCTAGGAAATACGTAGGATCAGAAGGCCGACCCATGGAAACTTGCCACCGTGTCTTTACATAAGAACATGGCAATGGATGGAAGGGGGTATGCTGTTTCTCGATCATGTTCCTACAGAGCGAAGTCTAGGGGATCGCGTGGATCGTAAGATTATGGACACCTGTAAGACATGAAATGGCTGCGCAACCGTGAAAAAATGACAGTGGGGGTGCCCAGAGAGACCCTGAGAATTGTCCCACGTTGCGGCTCTACTATCTCGATTCCGAGGGGGCAATACCATAAAAAGTCTGCTCTTGGGGGCGGCTGGGAAAGACCCATGTACATGCCGGAGAGTCCAACACCTTACGGGTGCGACAGGCAGATGTACGCTCAGCTGCCCGAAGAGCAGGGTTAATCTGGCAATGAAGCTGAAAGATTGGCGCCTGACCAAGTGAGTGGCAGAGACATGCATAAGCCGCGTGTGTGGTGAAACAAGGCATACATTAGGGTCCATGACAATCGGCCCTTCATTCGCGAGACACGACATGAGGGGGAGTTGCACTTCCAAAGCAGTCAGCCTCATTCTAGCGACCTTGTGGATACAAGAGGCAGCCCCTTGCATCTGGAAAGTTGCTAGTTTCTTCTTGATCCTCCTTCGCCTTTGCATACACGCTTCTCTACCGCTTCAGCCCTGACTCTGGATGTCATACAGATCTGCACCAGCCCCTCGCATACTCAGCGCGGATTACTGCCCGAGTCTCAGTTTAGCCTTGATGTATCCATTTATAGAAAGGCCTCGCACAGCTTTCCATCGAGATGGGTCTATGTTGTACACAAAACTCATGACGTCATTGGCGACTTCTTCCTCCATCGGTCCGATAATGTACACCGTCTGACCATCCGTCTCGCCTAACAGCGCCATGTATTACTTCGAATAGGAGGTGGCGTATTAACAGCCAACGCACGACAACATATTTGTGGTGGTGGCTGCATGAAAATTGACCCATCATCAACATACTAACTGCGCTTACTAGTAGAGTGGTCACAAACAACTCCTTACATTCCCCGATTGATCATTCCGCAGTCTGATGAGTTTCTATGTCAAGTCTACTCCTTCCTCTACTGCGTGCTTTTCCCTTAGCTGCTGCTATCGCCCAACCAAAATCTTTGAAACCCTTTTCTTTGAATCCAAAAATCCCCATCGCAACTCAACTCAGGGAGCAATCATGCGCCACGACAACGATCTCGAATCGTCAAACCCCAAATGTCTTGATCCAGGCAGAGATTCACAGGAGCAAAAGGTACTCACACCTTTTAATCGCGTCTTTGTTTCTAATTCTAACCACTCATAGAGCGTCGAAGATGTAGAATTGCGAGAAAGTGCGCTGCTGATCCGGCCGTCTCTAACATCTCAGTTGCATAAAGAACGCATGATTTGTCGTCTTTGACTCCACTCCGAAGCCCAATCTCAGGCATCGACATTGCCTGAAGACATTACGCCCATGGAAGCATCCACCTCTAGTATTGGAGCCGAATCATTCTTCAACAGTACTGGTATGGTCCGACAATCATACGAAGCGGTGCCCACAAATGCAGCCGAAAATGGGCAAGCGTTGAATCGGTCCTTAGCGGCCTACATGGAGAGGCTGAATGGTGCCGAGCCCTCAAAGGTCGTTTGTAGTGGGAAGAAAAAGTCAGCTCTACGCCACTTCGCACTGATTCATCTACCGTCCATCACAATTACCTTGGTATTACTCTCATTCTACATAGCAAACGTACGGTGGACACAACCTACGAATGAAGAGCTGAATGCCCTCCAATTTGCAGCCAAGGCACATGAAGCTTTGGTTCTGGTTTCTCTTACGGACATACTACTCCATAGGATATGCTACGGCCTCATTGAAGATGGTGGCATTCCCCTCGGCTCCATTTCTTCAGCTTTTTACCTTGGCTCCCCGATTCAGTATTTAGTGAGTTGGGAGTTATGGGGTGTCTTGCTAAAGCCAGCGGCGAATCGCCTGCTGCACCGAATGACGGGTATCTTGATCATCTTAATCTCTCTACTTGCCATAAGTTCGGGACCTCTTTCAGCAATCATAGTGATTCCACGCCAAGGGTGGTCTTTTTTGGAAAGCGACAGCCGTTGGGACACACCTGGTTCGTCAATGGCCCGGTTTTTGAGACAAATCTCGACTCTCGATATGCCCAGAATGCAATAGGGACAGTGCAGCTACAGTTTGAACGCAGTCCAACGTTACTGTTGGAAAATTTTGTTCCTCTCATTTTCAGTGCCGTTGATCGGCGTGAAAATGTCTATGGGTATGGCGGTACGAATGTCTTTCTCGGAAACATCACATACTCCGCTTTTCACTTCCAAAGCCTCCCATGGCGATATATATCGCTTTTCGCGGACTTTGCCCCTACACAACCGGACTTTCTGGTCACCGCGACATGTTCTATGGATTTCGTGAGTGTATCACTACACCAGTACATCACTTCATTCCAGCTAAATACAACGGGGTGGCTTGTGAAGTCCGCGCAGAAGAGGATGGATTCTCCTGATTTGCGGAAGTGGAAACAGCCTTTTGTGTCTGTCTCTTGTTCCGATGCATGGATGGACAAAGGAACTGCAGCGTTCAAATTCAACTCCAAGGTCTTACATGACACAATTTTTCTAAATGTCGACAATACTTCTGCTCTTAAAGAGCTGGATGAGATCGAGACTCCGCCCGGCCCTGCAAGCTATAGATTTCTAAACATCGGCCATACCACAAGTCAGCCAATCAGTGCCAGCATTCTGTTCGCGACGCGTGTTAACGAGAGCTCTCAATCCGATGAAGAGGGCTATCAGAGCTGGGAACCCGTCAACCCAAGCAGCTTAGGATTCAGTCTTTGTCCTATTTCGGCTCACTGGGTTCAGGCGTACATCTGGATTGAGAAAAAGGCGAATGTAATGCAAAGCCACTTGGATCTTCCGATCGATGATGGGTTTGGACGTTCGAATGACTCTTTATCAACAGGAGACCTCATTCGGATGGGAGATGAATGGTTCACTGACATAGACTTTCCAGACATCACGCCATCAAACTCTTCATATCAGCAAATACTCCGCTTTTGAAGCGACAATCATGGATTTTATGAATCCTGCTTCCCGATGTCTCTTGCTACACACCTTACTGACGCACTATCGGGGAGTTACAACATCGAAATGAATGATACTGGTAGTCAAACTGAACACAAGATTGAATTCTTCGCCGACGGAATAGCGCCTTATTCAACATACGCGAATGCGATTAGTATCAACGAAGTCGATCCCCAGAATTCTACGATTGTTTACAACACTGTATATAACAGGCCATTCGATTAAACGGAATGGGGTGGCGAAGTGATCCGACGCCAGCTACGTAGAGGGTTGAGCTAACCGGTAGTTTAACGCACCTGATGAAACGTCCCTACATATCATCGTAGGGAATGTAATAAGAGCTACTGCAACAGTTGGGTGAGGAACACAAGTAAAGACAACAAGTATAGAATTGCAATCAAGGAAGGAAACGAACGTGTCTACCTTCTTCGTAAAAGATGCATTTAGTATCGGCCGAGCCGGAGACAGGGATGTTTGAGGTCACAGAGGAAATGAACGAGACTAAAGTAAGAAAGATTAAAAAAAATAAAAACAAACTAGTATTCAGGTATTTCAAGATCTATCTGACGGTGCAACTTTCTTAGATTGCTCTGGACCTGGGTTCCTGCCATTCCGATAAAATCTGTTTAGCTGGCTAAAGCTGATGGGTTCTTTAGTTGGTACCGAATACCGTAGGGTCTTGCTATCCATCCCAAGAGCATATTGGACGGCATCCACCCAGTCGGAAACGTGTCCTCTCCGGACTGTGACCACGACGAATCGTGTGGGCGTGGCAGAAATTGCGGGCTGCAGTTCTGGCGATCCGGTAAATGTGGTCTAAGAAGTCAGTATGTCGCTGGCATATCCAGGGCTAAGTTGGCTTACCTCTTGAAGGAATGCGTGCACACTCTGGTCCGATCCGCCGAGTTTGATCCGTGACGGACACCATAGCGTTTTCCGAACTCCGCCGTCGGACTTCTCATTCACGGGTATCGCTCCGACAATTCCCATTCGTTCCAGAAACTCCATGGCCTGTTTCCGGTCTCCGGACGTGTCTTTGTAGCATATCCACCACGGGATCGTGATACAGACAACAAGCTGCTTGTAGGAGAAAGACCCGATTCTTTTCTGCAGTTCACCTCCGACCTGCACTAGCTCTTTGAATCGCGCCGAGACGTGGGGTTCCTTGATATCTTCGAGGTTCCAGTGCAAAAGGAAGTTTGGGTTGCTTAACGATAGGTTTCGGCCGTGGCGAAGTGGATAAGAGTGTAGATATCGAGGCGGTTCTGTCACGATGGACATGGTTCTGACCAGGGCTCCCTTGGTCCAGGTGTCCGAGTCCACTGGGAAGTGTCGGGTATGCCATAAGAAGAGATCCTTTGGAACAGTAATGGCCATCAAGATTCCACAGAGATAACGATGCGTGTCGCAGAATTGAGACACCCAATTGTTCCCGTCGACCTCCACGACACCCAACTCCAAGCCGGTTTTGTTGAGAGACCCACCAGCAATCTGGGAGAAAAGCTTCGTGATTTGCCGTGTGTCCTTTTCGATGATAGACTTCGATATGCTGTCTACACCTATAAATGAGGGGTACTTTAGGACCAGGGCTTCGCTTTCTCGATCACTGACAATGGGAGACATCGGATGGGTTTCGGGGAGCGCTGTAAGGAAGGTTTCGATTGTAGATGTTGCATCAATAGTGTGAGTTCCGTTGAGTGCCATTTCAGTCAATGGTGCAACGATGGTGTGGCCATCACCATCAGGTATTTCGCGTGACTCGATCGCATGCGATTGGTGATAGGACAAACGTCGAGGGGAATCTCTCGTCTGGTCGAATTGCCGCCACTCGTTGGCAGAGTTTTGTGGAGTCGACGGACTTGCGCAGTTCAGAGTTCGAGTTGAACCTGTGTCCAGTTTGAGTGCTGTTACTAGCCATCCTCTGTTTCTCTGAAGGAACTTTTATGTCAGCATGCGTCTTTCGGAGAATAGTATATACACACTACCTTTGGCAGAGCCCTCGGTGGCTAATTTCGCTTCAAGATCATGGAAATCTTGTAGGAACTTCCAAAAGTCCTCCTTTGTCTGGTCAAATAGCGTCGTGAGGTGCCCTCGGCTTTGCGTTGAGTCGTGGGCCGAGATATCAAACTTGTTGAGATTGTTCAGGTGAAGCCCCATCTCTTCCATTCCAGTAGCAATGCACTTGGCTTTTTCCATCATCTGTGAATGCCAAGACTGTTGTTGCTCAGTGGGTTCTGGAGCCGGAGTTTGTAGACGCTGACGTTCTGTGACGTCTTGCGCATGGCCCCAAGTCTGCTGGTTGTGAGACCCATGTTGGAAATTTGGCTCCCCCTCCTTCCAGCGGTTGCTAAGTTGAACCTTTGGCGCATCTCTCAAAATGGCACCGACACGAAGGTCCATAGGCTGAGGGTCAAGATATGTTCCTCGCATAGTATCCTCTGAAGAGGTCGGCACAACCCTGCACAACGTTAGATCAAGCATTATTAAAATGGGTCTCCTTACGTTGCTTCTGTCATCCACCTTTCCACATCACCACGCTGCTCTTGAAGTGACCGTCGAAGCGTGTACAACTCATCCCTGGCCCAAGAGCTCTTCTCTGGGTCCATGGACCTCTTGGAGATCTCAAGGTGGATGTTGACGTCAAATAGCGTAGTAGCATATTTGCCGAAAAGGTTTTGACCTTCATGGAGTTTGCTCTCCAGACCACTGCCTGGTATTTGCACCTGGTTGATGTGCTCCAAGAGCCTCATCCACTCGGCAACTTCATCATGCAGCTCCCTGGGTGTGTCCAGAGTCACGCTGCCAGTCACGTGGTCCTCGAGAGTCTTGTACAGGATCGATGTGGATTCGATGAGCCGAGGAATGCCCAGCTCGGTGATGCTATTCCCATTCATGGCTTCCATGTCTCAACCAAGAGGGAGAACCAATCCTCAAGTTTCCCCTCGATGCCTCTTTTGTTTTGTTGACTCACTTCGGCTGCCCGATGATCCCACCGGGGTCTGTGGCCAAGGCATGCGTGCAGATCTGCTAGAGCGATGCGAAACCCAACGCGATCCACATGGTGGAGGATCACCAACCAGTCAGCTGCGAACTTGACAGCGCCGGAACAAGCGGTGAAGTGCGCTGTTGTCTCGGCGATACACGTCAACGCGAACGTGGCGACCAGTCGCATGCTCAATGTGACCTTGAGATTTCCATAGTGGGTTTAATCGGCGGCAAAATGGGGCCACCGCAGAATACGTGGCACGCCTCAAGTCTTGGCCCACTCGATGAGAGCTTAGAAATACGCAACGGGATAACGTCTTGCCGAATGCTCGAGTCCATATGCGTTGTATGGCATAAAGACAGATAGCTTTATACCGGTGGTTTGAGAGGCAGTCCATACCCAGAAAGGTTAGACAAACCGAGATGTGAGAGAACCGAGCATAACCGATGTTCACGTCAGCATGGACAAAGCCGAATTTATTGTTCGGTTAGGAAAGCTCCGGCGGTGTCAAGGTCCAATTCTCCCACGAGCATGGCTGATTAAATAGCATAGCGAGTTGGACGATTGGCTTAAGTAGCAGGGATATAGGCTGACGCCATCGGCATGACATTTACTTGGGTTAGACTGCAGCTCTACGGAGTAAAATGGAGAAGCATACTTAGTGCCGCCCGAGTTGATCGCGCTCGTATTGTTGAGCTTCAATTCTCCAACATTTTTATGCCTTGCAAAACGTATTACTGAGCTTCAGCAGGGGTTGAGATAGAACAAAGTAGGAAGAGTAAGGCTAACCATACTCAAGGTAGAAATGTGCCGTGAGATTCTGGATAAGGAAATTGAGTTGTCAGTGCCATCTTTGTTTTCTTTTTCCGACTTCCGCGTCAGACAGGGGACAGGTGGAAACCCGCAGGCTGGCTTGGCTTCCTTGGGCTTAGATCTGATTCCTTAATCGTCTCTTCCTGACTGTCTGTCTGTCTACGGTCTCTCTGCTAGTTCCGGCCTAGCCCAGCGTGGGTCCTTACCCGATACCCAAGCACCGGTTTGTCCCTGAAAACAATCTGTCTGTAAGCACTTCCTTTTCCGTCTTGAGAACTCATATTCTCTCGTGAGGTGCATTGACCCACTTGATCCTACCTGACATAAGCCCCCTCTCCGGCACAAAGTCCAGAACGATCCCTCTCTTCACAATCGGAGAAGCCAGCATCTTGAACAGCAACAAATCACCTCCCACATACGGCCCCACGTAATCGGCCGCCTTGTACAACAGGTTGTGCCAGGACGTAATGCGGGTATACAAACTTGAAAGCCGCATGCTGTCCCTGGCCATCCCTTCCGTCTTCTTCTTGTACTCGGCAAATGCCTCCTCTAGGGTCTTCGTTTTGGGGCTCGGGTTGTCTACCAGCAGCCTGCGGAGGATATTGGTCAAGGCAGCCACACCCTGCCAACCCTGATTCAGTCCCAGCCCTGAGTTTGGGGTCATCTTGTGTACCGAGTCACCCAGCAGCACAATACGGTCCCAGTGCCAAGACTGGACAAATCCTTCTTCCAGGTTAAACAAGTGGAACCACTTTCGAACAGCCCAAAGATCGCTGAACTTCTTGTCCGGTGTGATCTGGCTCTCCATTATCGAACTGGCAAACGACTCGGCGTCTTCATCGGTGTATCGTGTCGACTGGCTGATCGGGACGGGCAGCCGCTTATAGGCAAGAAACCAACCTTCGTCTTCCAGCATGAATGTCTGTATATTCCCTCTGTCGTAGCGGGTTTCCCACAAGCGACCAGCTTCCATGTCGGGGAGTCGACCAATATGGCCGGCCAGCATTTGATACTGCGCCACCATGGGCGAATCGCTGTCGCTGACTTTGACTGAGGCTTTCAGCATCATGTCGCGCATGATTTGCCGTACCCTGCTGTGTACGCCATCGCACCCAACGACTATGGACCCCTCTACGATCGTGTCGTCAGAGCAATGCACCGTGACGCCCTGATCATGCGTGTCAATGGCGACGACCTTTTTGTCGGTAAGAATTCGCTTGTCGTTCTCTGGAACATGGGTATAGAGCAGCTCAAGGAGCTTCTGTCGATGAAAGAGCATCCAAGGATGGCCGTGGCTACCAGAAATTAGATGCAGTCCAAAACCATAACAGGGACCCACAATCGCTCACTTCTTCTCGATTTCTTGGTACAGGTCAGAATGATTGATCTCCGAGCCGTCAGGCCAGTGGTTGTACTTGTCCTTCATTGGCAGATACACCTTGCGACCCTCTTCAAGCAGACCGATTTGGTCGAGAATCCGGACGCCATGTGGCCATAGAGCCAGGCCCAACCCCGTCTTTTCCACGACTGTACTGCGGCTTTCGAGCAGGATGTAGTCTATCCCGGCGAGGGAGAGGCTGTGCGCAAGACAGAGACCTACCGGGCCGCCACCGACAATCACGACGCGAAACTTACTCTCAGATGTCGACATCTTTCTTCAGATGTAATGGCGAGAAGGTCGTGAAGAGTCACAGAGAAGTGAAAATGGGACTTTGGTCAGCGTCGACGCTTATTCAGACGTACGACTAGCTCGGAGCTTATTCAGATTCAGGGATGTCAGCTTGCACAGGCCTAAGGCATCGACATTTGTCTGACACAGACTAGGAGGCACTACGGTCAGCATGGGGACCAATCGGTAGCTGATATCGCAAAGAGCTAGCAGTAAGGGGATTGATAGGGTCGTTATATGGAGCGTAGGCCGTGGTAAGGAGACAGCGGCGCTCTACTAAAGGTCTCGCCCCTCAATGAGGGAACCCAATATTCGCATCTACAGCGTTTTCGTTGCATGCCACATTTTTCATGGCTCGCTCTAGACTACTACTTCATTATTTCGACGTTCTAGAATCCGATTTAAGTTTTTCGCCCTGCAGCCATTTTAAGCCCCGTGGACCAACTAAACAGCCCACGATTAAATCTGTGACCCATTTCCCACGGGCAGCAAGGTTGTTATTACACATAGGATGCACATTTGGAGACAGAATGATCGAATTGACGGTCTGAGGCGAAGTAAACTGCACGACAATGGTATTGTATGAGTTACCGTACCTCCCCGCACTAAGTGTAGCGCTAAGTGTAGCCCCCCTCCCCCATCCGAATCATTTGCAATTATATAATGTGTGTGTCGGGTCATAATATGAATATTGTAGAGGCTGGAATGTGCCTTATTATGGCACGGAAAATTACTCCTGAGTTGAGCACTATGATACCTACTTTCCCTTTTCCACGTATCTTCCACAGTCTTCACCCTAATCAGTAAGGGGTAGAGCTCGCCCTAAACCTTATTAAAATTCTTTGTCAATTGGGGGAGGTTCTCGTTACGATTGAGGTAGCTGGAGAGATGGAAAGGAAGACCAAGAACACAAATACAATGCCTGACATGTAATGACAAATATAAACCAATACCCATTTACTGTATAAGGCATATTAGTGGAAGAGACGATATTCTTATCGATATCTGGAGCAATTGGAGCAACAATTGTGTATCAATCGTGCACGTCCTCCGTGGTAGTCTAGGGTAGGCAGGACAGGTATGATGGTTGATCATGACATCCCGATGAGTGGTATAGGTCAAGGTCTAGTAATTGTTATTAAGGTATTTTCTAGGTAACCTCGCGTATGCCTACCTAAAGACCTTCAGGCTCTTATCTGCGGTACGCACGTTGCTTGTGTAGCGGGCATTTTACTTTTGGCCTGATCAGTTAGCGAAATTGCGCGATGCAACACAAGATATTCGTAGTTGAAGGTTTGGCACATAACTGTTTGCCACTATCGTTTGGTTTGGAGCACAATGTATGAACAGCGAGATAAAGCATAATTCAAAATGAGAAACGAGTGGTAATATATATAAAGATTCCATTGAGTAATCCGACAAACAACCTGGATCAGATATCTGCTGTGTGAGAGCGTCCGGCCGAAGTTACTGTCCTGACCGATGTCGTGCCTCTTGTAGAAGCTTCACCGGCATTTTCACTGCTGGCTCGAAGCTCCTGACTCTGGAATCGTTGGATTTTTTAATTATCCCCTTCACGATCTGCAAGTAGTGGGCTTTCATGGAAGACTCATCTGGGACTTCATAAATTATGTCGGATCATGACGGAACTGATTAAGCCTAGCGCCAACGCTCGTCGAAAGTAAGATGCCCCCCAAAACGCCAAACTGGCGAATCATTTCTTCTGCTTGCTAATCAAACCTTGATTAATATGAGAAGTTGTTGTAGACCAGGGTGCACCATAGCGCTAAAATCTCACCTAATCATCATTGCTCTATCCCAATCCATACCCTGCGATGGCAAGCGAACGCCAAGTAGCTACCGGTCTCGAAATCCCCGCGGCATATTTTGAAACTCTGTCTTCTCTCCAAAAACTTTGAATCATTCTGTCCTAACGATCCCGCAAGGCATCGGCGGACCTTGCCACAGGAGACCCTACGCCACATCTCTATCGACGAACCACAACCTCCGTCGAAATCATGGCAGGGAACATCACATCGGAGTCTCAGGGCTTCCCGAGCTTTCTCGCGGATGACTAAAAGCAGTCAAAGGCAGCATATCTGACGGTTCTGAGCGTGTTTATCTCGGCAACCTTCTTGCACAAGTTGTTCTCTCCACATAACGATAGCCGGGAGCCTCCTCTGCTCAAGCCTAGGATTCCAGTTCTCGGACACTTAATCGGGCTTCTTCGACACCAGGGCGGCTATATTAAGATCCTATAGTAAATGCGAGGCAGACGAAATAGTCCGGAAGCCACGGCTCGTACGAGCACAATCCGGGCCTAAACTAATGCATAACGCCCAGCGACACGACGCGAGAACAGATTGCTACTCTTCCCATCCTCAACGGCAAGCTTTACGTCATATTCGACTCAGCCATAATTCAGCCCGCGTATCGTAACAAGAAACTGTCGTTCGAGCCTTTTGCGGTGGAGTTTGCACAGAGGGAGCTCAGGTTTAGCAATGACGCGCTCAAGATTATTCAGGAAACTACGCTTGTACCTGAGTTCTTCTCCGTGATTCACCCAGCAATGACGGGTGCACATCTGCATCGAATGAATGCAACCGCTCTGAATTATGTGTCGAATGAGCTAGATGCCATTGGCAACGGTGGCGAGGCCTTGGAAGTCCCCAATCTCTACCAATGGGTGCGAGATTTGATGACACTGGCAACCACGGAAGCCCTGTACGGACCCGACAATCCGATAAGAAAGCATCCTAACTTGGTTCAAGATCTTTGATGCGGAGAGTCCCGGCAGTTCGAAACATTTGTTAGTGGTTAAACTGAAGACTAACTACTCTCCAGGACTTTCGAGCGAGACTTGCCTATGCTGCTGTTGAACGTGTTTCCAGCTATAACAGCACGAGCAGCTCACAATGCAAGGGCCAACCTACAAACTGCCCTGGCAGAGTACTACGGTGCGGAAAAGGACCATCATGATGACGCAGCCCAGATAGTAAAGACCCGAGCAAACGTGCTCCGAAGCTACGGTTTTCCCGGCGCAGAAGTTGGCAATTTTTGAGCTTGCTTTGCTGCATGTCGCCACGGCTAACACGATTCCCACACTTTTCTGGTTTATGGCACAAATATTTACCCGGCCCGAACTCGTGGTGCGGCTCAGAGAAGAAGCATTGCCGGCGGCACAACATGGCACCGACAACGAGGTCACCATCGATATCACCACGTTAGACCAGAAGTGCCCACTACTGGTCAGCTGCTACCGTGAGGCCATTCGGCTCTCCAACCAGGCTGTGGGTAACCGCAGAGTATTGGAGGACACGACCGTCTCGGACGGAAAGGGCAATTCGTATTTGCTGAAGAAGGGTCTTAACGTACAGATGTCCGCCGAAGTTCTCCACAGTCTGAAGGATGTTTGGGGCGACAACGTAGACGAATTCGACCCTGAGCGGTTTATTGAGATAAGTGGAAAGGAGAATAGTCAGTCGGAAAAGGCAAAGCGGTTGTCGTTTATTCCCTTTGGCGGCGGGCGAAACCTGTGCCCCGGGCGCAACTTTGCCTTTGCGGAGAACTTGGGCTTTGTGACCTGTCTGCTCCTGGGCTTTGACATTTTGCCATTGGGTCAGGACGCTGTTGACTTCAAGGTCCCAGTAAAAATGAGATGCAGTTTCTCCGAAGCGGCGGGCAAGCCAATTAATAACGGCGAAGGATTTGGGGTCCAAATTCAGAAGAAGAAAGGCTGGGAATCGACGAAATGGTTGTTTTTATCTTAGAAGTAGCTAAACATGCGGTTCATTTTTAGTGGAGAGAAATTCAGTTATTGGTAACACGGTCAAGAAGGTGATGCAGCTGAAGTTACACCATTCCCAACGTACTTAATCACGGGACCATCCGGATTTTCAATCGGCGGAGAGGCAATCAGGGACTCTTATTGGTCTCTATTACTAAGTTCATGGTGCTAATATCAAGCTTCACTTATGCCATTCAATCATGTCTCAAGGTTCTGGATGACGCTGAATGGACAAGGGCGTTTTTGCGAGGTCATTTCCCACAAACTAGAATCGCGGAGACAAATTCAAGATTCTTCTGGGTTCATGAATGTGGGAATAACAGCGACAACGTATGGAAGTTGAAAATGTGAATAAATCGATGTTTTGGATATTTTACCATTCTCCATTGGCTTCGCATCTTGTTGAGGTTTAGATAGCCAAATAGTCTCCGTCCATCCAGTATCATGGGCCTGCAAGATCAAGCTGCGAATCAATTCAATCACGACCAAATCAACGTTGATCAGGGATGGGAAGGTTATAACCCGAGAGACTTTCAAATCTTCTTCTCTGAAACACGCTTCCCATGATAATGAAATAATTCTTCATAATGTAGATCCCGCCTGATATTAATACTCTGTGTAACATCTGCCTACATTCTTCCTCTGGTCCTTCTTCCAATGCACCACAGGGATATCCGGTGCTTTAAACCCAGGCGGCGCCGCAACAACAACAGATACAGCCTGGAGTATCGTCACAGCAAACGTAAAGTAAGCGGGTGCCGCAGGCTCGTTCTCCATCTCCTTCGCCTCCGTCAGATAGGACGGTCGGATGCTGAGAACTGTTCGGGTTGAAGGACGACCTTCAATAGTGACGATGTATGTGTTATCAGGCTCAAGATGCTCAGGCCTCATTAAGGTGTCGAAGAAATATGTAATCGTGATGCTGATAAAGGGGGTGTCGTCTTCGAGATATCCTGTCGACGTATATGAAATGCGGCCAGTCTCGCCCTTTTTAATATTCATAACCGGCCGGGTGATGTCTTGCGGCGCGGCGAATACTTGCTTGTCCCCGCCAATCCTCGAAATCTTGACCCCGAACTCCTCGCCCAGATGCTGGATCATTTGGTAGTTATAATGCTTCTGATACCATATCGCGGGGCTGTTCTCGTCAATAGTCTCATCTGGAACTCCTCCAAGACCAATGATTTTCAACAGGCCTGCGTTTTTCTGATCGGCACAATCGAAATACTCCTCGATCTTGATTTGTTTAACGTCGTTGGAAAGCCCCGTCAGTAAAGTAGTGAAGCGCTGTGTCATGAAGTCGGGGTTAAGGCCTCCGGCATGAAAAGTTGCCTTTCCTCGTTGACATGCCGCCTTGATCTCGTCTCCGAAACTTTTGTCCCGCGCTGGAAGGTAGCTGTACGGATGAGTCGTCAGGACATTTTTGCCTGCTTCGAGTAGCCTTATGTACGTCGAAAGCGGAGGTGTCGCCGGAGAATCGAGAGCCGTGTGAACCACAACATCGCAATCAATGGCCAAGAATTCTTCCCAGCTGCGCGTTGCTTTAATACCAATTGGGTTGATGCCGGCCAGTGCGCCTGCATCAACACCGTCTTTTTGCTCTTGAAACACGAAAACTCCAACAATTTCAAACTCTGGCAGGCGGCAAGCTTCGCGGATAATGATGCAGCCGGCGTCGCCAGGGCCGAAAATGCAAATATTGTATGGAGCAGTCCGATCCCCCATGATGAATCACGTAAAAGTCTACTTGGGGGCCAAGTTCCTGTGGTAAATAATGAAATGTTTGAGATTCTACATTCCAGGTTTGTCTCTGGCGCCAATAGATATACCCGGAAGGGAACTGAGGCCCTCCGCGGGGGCGGGACTAAATTCGCCCGGCCGGAACAGCACCAAAACCCTCCGGCTTAATGGGGCTGCAATCCTCGGGGGTGCGTGCTCAGTAGAGTGTGCAGGTTGATATAGAGCCTGGTACTGGCTCGGACATGGCTCGTCGATGCTTAGATGTTTGCTTCGGCTGCTGTCACCGGCGTCGCTAGGTAGGGACGCAATCGATCACAGTCGCCTTCCGCACGATGACTCTCTCGTCCCACTTGTATACATCCACACAGTGGAGGTAGATTCTATGGTTAGTCTTAATATCGCTGTGCAAAGCTACCTAGCTGTTTGAAGCGATGGCACCTTGGCTTCGGGGGGGCATACCGCCTCCGGACCGGTATCGACCTGGGGTCCAGTCCAATTAACATGTTCCAAGTGAAAGGTGCATCATTCGCAACCTAATTTATATTCTGCCGGAGGTACCAACAGTGTCCATTATTACAAATGTCTGGTATTACTAGTTTCGCGTACGTTCTATCTCTAGGCCTCTATCATAGTTCGTCCCATTGGTAGTATTTTTAGTGGACCTTGCTTTTGACAGCGGGCTTTTTGAATTGAAGAGACATGATCCAAACCGCAATTGCCACCAGTGTGAACGACACCACAATGGCCGTCTCACTAACGAGTGGACCCGTATCCAGATCCAAAGCATACCAGACTGGCCAGGCTGTTGTCCTGGTGCCCAGTAGATTTACTAGACGGCACGATAAGAACCACAACCAGTTTCTTCGGGCCTTTGAGGTTTTGTTGCTAATAACACTGACAAGAGAAGCGATGGCCCGTAATAGTACTGATAAAGTAATTCTTATCGACAAAAATTGGTTAAATATAGGACTACAGGCAGGTTAATTACAACCCTGTCAGACAATTCAATATAGGAGGAATAAACTGGAGCTCAATCTGGTCACTAAATGCATATGCTACTCGACCTCACCTTCAAGTACACAATTCCTATTACAGGCGAATGACGATGGCTCGAGTGACCAACGATAGTCTATATGGAGTAATACAGATAATGATAATTAGAACATGACCACGGAATAGAAACTGTCATGGGAGAAACATTTATTTAGAGTATAAATCAAATCAATCATCCTCCGCATCACGTGGATCATGATTCTCCCAGTACTTGCCGTACTCCTCCCAAGACTGAGCAGGGAATGCCAAAGGGACAGTGATAGGGCCGAACGGAATGTGCTTGTTTTCAAACTCATCAAGACGAGCCTTGGTCAGAGGCTTGCTCTTGTTGACGCTGTACACCGAGATTCGGTGACAAGAGCTGGTGACATGCAGACCCCAGTTCCAAGCGGTCCGGACATCAGGTGGCTGGGTATTCAACGAGTTGTCCCAACAACGACAAACAAGTTCAACCCAACCCTCAACATCGCAAGGCAGATCGATCTCCCAGGTACGCCAAGTCCACTGCCGCTTCTTGGACATGTTTTCAACCGGGACCGTGTACCAGTTGAAGCCGCCGTCGGCTGACAGTTCAACGCGTTCAGGCCAGCGGCCACCTCCAGAGTACGCCCAGCCCTTGCAGCGAATCTTGCCATTGTGGATGATGACCTGTTTCGTCCATGGCGACATGATGGCTGAGCTGACTGGCATCTCCTGAATCTGGATGCCGTCTGTGAGCTTGAAGTTGTGCTTTCCCACCTGCTGAGGGAAGTAGAGGTACTCTTGGCTCTGCACTGGGGCGAGGGAAGGGGTTTTGATGGCCTTGATGCGATAGAGCCACTTTACGCTTCTAGCTCCGATATATCCAAAGACCATAACACGCAGCGGGTATCCGTGGATGCGAGGTAGAGGCTCTCCGTTCATATCCCAGGCCAGCATGACTTCATTTGCTTTGACCTTGGACCACGGAACACTGACGAGATAGTTCATGGTCTTGTCGTCCTTGAAGTAGGTGTCGGCACCATAGAATTCCAAGTGCTTCGCACCATCGATCAATCCGCCACAGGCCTTGATAACCTTCTTAAGACTTATTCCAGTGTATCGAGCATTGCCGATTGCGCCCTCCGCCCATGGTGCCTGGGGAACTTCGTCGCCCTGGCCAGGGTACTTGAGGATCTGTTCAATGCGGCGAGTTCCAGAGCATTGCATGGTGATGGTCTTCTCCATGCGTGGGAATCTGGACTCATCCATGAGGTCGTCCAGCGTGAACGACTGAGGTTTGGCCACGAGGCCGTCAAGGATGAAGCTGAAATCTTCCTTGTTGATGATGGGGATGCCTCCGTGGTTTCTCACGAAATGGAGGGGATTGGGAGTAATCTCCTTGTCGGTGACGAGACGCTTCGGAGGCTCTCCATTGTAAGGGAATTGGAGGAGGTGGAGCATGTCGGCGTGCTTCTCTTTGAGGACGGTGGACCAAGAGTCATAGGGGATTTTGTCCAGCTCGCCGCCGAGGGCATGGTGCCACATCTTCCAATGGGTGCCAGGAAGCACTGGGTTTGTTCCAGGGATGGGGCCAAGCTGGAACTCGGGGTTTGGGGAAAGGTCTGGGAGGTCAAGATCTTGTGTGCGGCGGCCTTCTTCTCGGGGTAGTTCTCCCACTCGACGAATCTGGAGGCGGGAATCGGTCAGCTCAAAGCCCAGGCCCAAAGTGATGGATGTTCCACGTATTGGCCAACGCTGCAACTTACCCAGTCCAACCCTTTCGCTCCCTGGCAAAGAGCTTCTTGCGGTTGCCAACATTCTTGATAGCTTCTTCATCTTTAGTAAGCTCGCCAAACACCTGAGGATCCAAGGACTCGGTCTTGGGTCCCGTCATGTCAAGGACTGGGAGCACAGCTCCAGAGAGTCCCTGCTCGATCTTCCACTCATCTGGACGGTTTGTGGTCTTCATGATTGCAACAAGATGTTTTCTGCGGGTCAAAGGTTGCAATGACGGAATGGGAGGGGAAAAAAACAGACAAAGGACTTCCACCCTCATATCTGAGCTCATCGAATTACGATGACCATGGCTGGTGGACTCGAAAGAGGGTTATTGTGCCCTCATCTCAGTTTCTAAGGGAGGGTCGGCAGCAGTGCCAAGATGTGATGATCAGAGATCTAGACGATTCGAGCATACCAATCGACCCAATGACAACCGTCGAGTTTATGCAAGCTTTCGCGAGATTCCAGGGCTGAATTAGCGCGACACATTGGATAGCCAAGATTGGTGCGATAAGAAAGTGTGTTTCTCGCTACCGCGACTCTCCGCCTTTTTGCTTTTGTCTTCGGCCCCAATGTGTCTCAAAGCATTGGCTCTTGGCGTTGCGCCGGTTGCAGCTGGAAGCGTATGATGACTGGTGATGCCATCATGGCTCAACGCTATACGAAGCTGCAGGGTAGGGTATGGCCGCGGTGAGGATTCGGATGTGGCGGATGGCCGTCATCGTGACACGGTGGCGGGCGTAATGTCACCGCGGGGTTGCACCCTGAAGTCAATTGATGAGAGCTTATCCCAATTGTGCCGTTGTGTGAGACGGGCATATTGGAGTGAAAATGATAAGACAATCGTGCTTCACTTGAGGAATCCGGCGAGTGAAGGAGTCGTTGGTGCATGGCTGTCCTCGTCTTCAGCTGATTCAATTGACTACAACTGAGTACGAGATATCATCATGGTAAGCTCTGAATTCCGATATACGTTCAAGTACTCTTGGCCTACCTATCACAGTCCTCCTCGACCGATAACCCTCTGTACACACTTGCCAACGGTAAGACCGTTTCCTTTTCTGTCTTGGCCTAATGCCGCCCTGACCGCCATTCTATAGGCCAGCCAAGTGAGAACCCCGGTTCAGTCCAGCAGGTCCGTTATGGCACCAGCAATGGTGGCTTGGTCGTCCTGAGCGACGTGCAAACCGTTGAGATTCTAGCTCATTTCGCACGTGAGCGCATTCCTGAGCGGTAAGACCAGTCGGCCCTGCTTTGTGAGCTTGTACAGACTCATACCGTACTGCAGAAGCGTTCATGCAAAGGCCGCGGGTGCCTTTGGCGAATTCGAGGTCCTTGAAGATGTCTCGGATTTGACCGACGCCAATTTCCTCACCGGTGTCGGGAAGAAGACCAAGGTGTTGACTCGCATGTCGACTGTCGGCGGCGAGAAGGGATCCAGCGACACAGTTCGTGATGTTCGAGGTTGGGCGACCAAGTTCTATACCGAAGAGGGTATTCAGGACTTTGTGTTCAATGATCTTCCTGTCTTCTTCATTCGGGATCCCATCAAGTTTCCCTCCATGAACCGAAGCCATAAGCGGCATCCTCAGACCAATTGTCCCGACAATACCATGTTCTGGGACTTTCACGTCAACAATCCCGAAGGAATTCATGCGTTGATGCATCTGTTTGGGCAGCGCGGAATTCCGGCTTCATTGAGAAACATCAACGGCTTCAGTGTCCATACCTACACTTTGAACAAAGCCGTAAGCTTTCTTTCACCGTCATCTGTCGTTGACTCAAACTCACTGAATCTAGGATGGAAGCTTTATGTCTACGTGAAGTGGCATTGGCAGCCCGATGATGGCATCAAGACCATGGATGCAGATACCGCTGTCCGCCTGGCCGGATGCGAGCCCGACTACCACGTGAAGGATCTCTTCAAGGCTATCGAGAAGCGTGATTATCCCAGCTGGTCGGTTTTCGTCCAGGTCATGAAGCCTGAAGATGTCAAGTCTGCCCCGGTTGACATTTTTGATGATACCTACACTTGGCCGTTTGACGAATATCCCTTGCGTCTTGTTGGAAAGTTGACGCTCAACGAGAATGTGAGTATCCCTCAGTTCCAACGTGCGCGACGCGAACAGCTGATGAGATTTGAATAGCCCAGAAATTACTTCCAGGACATTGAACAAGCCTGCTTCTCACCTTCCAACATGGTTCCAGGCATTGGGCCTTCTGCTGATCCTGGTCTGTTCATCAAACACCTTGTCTCTCTAACACCGTAGCTAACTGAGATAACCATAGTCCTTCAAGCCAGAATGTTCAGTTATCCCGACGCCCATCGCTACAGAGTTGGACCGAATTACTTCCAGCTCCCGTGCAACAAGCCAGCCAATCCCGTCTACTCTCCCTACGTCCGAGATGGTCCTGGAACCTCGAATGGCAACTACGGTGGTGACCCTGACTACGTCTTCTCGGAACTCCGCCCTGTCACCGTGAGCAAGCGGGTGCAGATGCCAACCCATGAGCTATGGGCTGGACATGTGACTGCGTTCTCGACGTCTGTTACCGACAAGGATTTTGTTCAAGCCCGAATGCTCTGGGATATCATTTGCAAGGAGCCAGATGGCAAGAAGCAGTTCCTATATAATATTCTGCCTACGCTGCGGGATATTCCCGACAGATTGAAGAGCAAGGTGTTCGGTAAGTTACGCTCACTCTCTGATTATGTCTTTAGCAACTATTGCCGTGCTAACTGATGTACAGATTATTTTGGACGTGTTGACGGGGATTTAACGAAGCTTCTTACGGAAGGGCTTTCAAAGTGATTCAACCTGTCTTTCAACAGGTAGCTTGCCATTGTCAACTGTCTCCCAAAATAACCATTTTGCTAGTTTAGTTTGTATCGAATCTCAATGTAATTTTAAGTGTAAATAATGAAGTGGTATGTGTACCTATTAACATCCAACTCTCTTTCTTAGCTAACCCCTGCCCCCCAAATACAGCACTAATCAGCTCGTTGAGTAAAACAGGAATGCTCACTGTAAAGCTTCCGCTTCTGACATATACCGCCCATCGGGGTGTGCATAATTTCTAGCGTCTGGCGTCGATATGTCAGCCACTCTAGGAGAAACTTCAGACGCTGGTCGACGAATAAGCCGCGCGCAACTGAAATTGTGTCCTGCGAGGACCCATCCAAAAGACCGGTTGACGGCGTGATCTCTTGGTCGACTCCCAACCATACAACTAGCGGCGTATACTCTATGAAATAAACGTACAATCGCCCCGCAAGAACCCCAATCTCAATTGACAGCCATTGAAGGAACGTCGGATTGTTCTCTCGCACTGGCATCGCAAAGTAGTTGAGTGTGCCGAACAGCCACATAGACTTCGTGACGGGCGCAGAATAAGTCAGCAGCGACACACAGCTCTTGCTCGCATCGCGAAACATTGGGATGAGGAGCTCGGCCTCTTCAGGAATGACGATGGGGGCTGTCTCCGTCTCCGCGCTCCAGAGAACCCATTCAACGGGCCCCTGCATGCGTTAGTTAACTATTTCAACTCATTACTGTAGTTGGATACTGACCACAAATCGTGGGTCTTGTTAGAACGGTGACTTGCGATACTTCTGTAGAACGGCCTCGAGACAAAGAGCTAAGAGGGAGTCCTCTTTACGCCGAACTTCCGTCCTATCTTCGTCCTATCAAGGAATTCAAACCCCTTGGATGAAATTATCGCCTCCCTGAAGCTGTCCGGTATTGGCAAAACGTGTAATAGCGGGATAGAGGGGAGGGAAAGTGAGCCCGAGGTGGTTCACGGGCTGTAGTTTCTCACGAAGCTGCTCGATCTCTCACTCGATCTCTCACTCCTGCTCCACCTCCTGAAACGCCGACGAGTCGTTCCCCGATGGGTCGAGTTTCCGCTGGCTCAAATTAGCGGCAAACGCCTTTAGGCACTCGAATCCGAGCTGGCCCGTGGCTCCTGAGGTCGAGTTGGACTGTCTTGGGTCATAAAGCTGCTCAAGAGTCCGGTCCTCGCGTTGCTAGATGGCATCCAATCTCACCAGAGTCATCCGAGCTAGAAAAAGCCTTCGATGGGACTCGAATGACATGCTCATAGGATATGCTGTGGATTAGATTTGCAAACATTTATATGGTAGCGTGTACAGACAGCTGGCTGTCCACCAAATAGCGTAACAAGATATTTATGTGCCCAAACTGCGTGCTTACTTGCAGCCGTACTGTAGATGTGCCTGACAATCCTACTTGAGTCAGCCGTGCTCCTGAAATTACTCTATGACGATTTCGCGTCATTCTTCTCTTGATAAAGCCTTGTTGCATACCTAGGGCTCTACGGAAATCATCAACAGCATCGGGGTTAATCGCTAGACATTACAGTACCATTGCCGTCGGCACCCTTTGTGAACTGTCAACAAGATATTGTTCTACTATTTTGATACGTAGAATAACCAGGAACCATCGTTTTTGATGGTTGCTGTATACTAGATAAACCGAGGTAAGTCACAACAGCTTTATGTTCTATCCCGTCATAGTCTTGAGGTAGTCGGGTTTGACAGTAAGTTACAACCGCACCATAGATGTAATCGCAACAAGAATGTTTCCCCCTATTTTACTTTTCAGCTATCAAACAGCCCTCTAGAATTATACAAGACGGTAAACCCTACTTGTAACCTTGAAGGCCTATGTCCCAATTGCCTCCCGGAATACAGGACGGACAGAGCCCAAGACAATCACTACAAATCCTCGGTCTGCTTAGAAAAGCAAACCACCTCAATGTTATTGCCATCCAAATCCAAAATGTAAGCAGCTAAGGTCATGGCTATCAGTGCCTACATCTCAGAACACGCAGAATCTCAGAGCCCTTACCGTAGTATCCCTCGAACCAAGGCCGCTCTCCAGGCTGCCCATTGTCTGATCCTCCAGCGCGAATTCCTGCAGCGTGAAAGTCATCTACAAAACTGCGCTCGCTGACATAAAATGAGACGTGCACTGGAGTTGGCTTGGTTGCGTAGCCGTTTTGTGGCCCAGGGCTATGCTGGCGGAGCCAGAAGTCAGGAATAGGAGCTGCGGAGGAAGTTGGGCCAAGTCCGACAACAGTTGGGAAACGCATCTCTTTATAGGATAAAGGGGCCAGAGCTGCTAGATAGAATTCAATTGAGGCTTCAAGATCTGAAACACGGATAGAAACGTGGCCAAGCATTTTGACAGAAGAAAGAATCGCAAGCTCGTATGAACATGAATCCTTAAGAAGAAATCGCTACCAAGATGAGACTCCTTGTGGAAGGGCTGTGGTTAAGCACTTCTCCTCCGACACTCGAAACAATCACCTCGTGAAGTACCACCGATTGGCCTGGCTCAGCCAGATTCATGCATCACCCAGTGCGTGAATTTGTGCACCACGGAGGACTTGAATCCGCGCACCGCGACGTGAACCTGACGTGGATGTTGGAAACGCGGTACGTTTTCTTGCTGATCTAGGCTCGATGAGGAACAAGTCTTGATTGTATTGATACATTTCGTCTCTTTCCCCTCTTTTTCAACGGAGGTGGGATTCCGTCTTTGCCCCGTAAATCCCTCACAAGCCCAATCGAACAGAGGATGATGGATGACAAGTCTCTCGCTTACAAGACTAACTTTGGGCTATCCACGCCACAATTCTGTACTAAGGGCTCTACGGCCAATAACTATTTGCCATAGCAACCGAAGTGTGAGTAGTACATATCGCCAGCTAGATTCGGGGCCTCAGAGGTTGCAGGTTCAATTCAACCACTCTTTTTAGTCACGTATTCTTGCTTGTATTAATACCCCGTAATTCCAATAATATCGAGCCTAGACTACGTGCGTGACATCCGTCGTCTTGTCTCTTTTGTCCATTTTCATTGACCCCAATCTCAGACGCATCTCTATCGTCACAATGCACGATTGTGTGGGAACTCTGCCTTATTTTGGACTACAAGGCCAGGGCGAGAGAAGGCGGTTTGAAGGGTATTAAGATGGGGTGCTGATGTTCAAGCTGCGTCCCAACTACTTCTGGTAGCGGCTGTACAGGTGGCATCTGTAGGAGGCCCGTGAAAAGATCGTCCCACTACTACTTGTTCCCCCTCCTCTCCTTCGTATATTTAACGCCAGGGAAACCACCGTAGGTGATAGTGAGCCCTCGGAGCGTCATATGGCGTGCAGATTGCTGTCTAGGGGGCCAGTTATTGTACAAGCTCCTTGACTATCTAAAACAAACTGCAAACCAAACTCATTAGCGCGCTTGAAAGCCGCCCAGGCTCCAGAGGGTCTTTGCCTTCCGCGATCTTTATCTTCCCTCAATAGATGTTATACCCCCATCTAACGGCCCCTTTCTCGTCCTGCGAGCCATTTGAGAAGACTACTGGATGAGAGCCTACCCGGAACCTGTTACGTTGTTCGTGTACCGATTCGTCTGACCAACCAGACCCATCCTAAAAGTGCCTGTTTACAAGCCACTTTTCTTCATCATTAAGAGGCCCGGACCCGAAATCACATATTATCACTTCTTGTTTCCCAAAAGATCAGAACGCTTTGACAGGAATTATTTACTTGGTTTCAACGCGTGCCAGTGTGGAATGATGCATGACTGACGACCTCATGCTTCCTTGTCCACCCTCCGCCTTTGCTATTTTCCCACCGCCGAGGGACTTGGCAAATCAACTCGAATCAACGACACAGACGACATTACCAGACCATTCCACCGTTGCAGACCACAGCTAAGAGATCCAACTTCGAGGAACGCTGCCAGGCAATCATGGGTCCATTGAGGGACGCAGGTGGCACGAACGGCCAGGTTAACCGGGCGAGCTGATCATGGCGCTCCGAAGTGGGCGGTGCGGAAAAGACCCGCCAAAGTGAAATCAACCTTGTGTCGATTAAGTCCCGTGTTAGCCTGGCGAAGCAGAGCGGATTTTGAGATTACCCGAGTGTAGGATGGATGCCTGCGTAGTATGTGTCTAGTGCCTAGCGTTTACGACTTATCGAGCGCCACAAAGCTCAGCTGCCTTCAACCCACCCCTTTTCGGTTCATTTTCTATTTCATATACTCCCCAGTATCCCCCTCTCCCGCCATCTGTCCTACGGTTCCGGGACGACTAGCCCCTCTACGCAACTCAATCCTGCGCCTCTAGATAAAATTGCCCCGAGAGCTGCTTCAAATCATAAAACACAATGGCTTCATCCACCAAGGTACGATGCTCCGAGATGCCTGTTTGGTTTCAACTTTGGCCGCTGGTAGTGCTATTACTGCGTTGGCCGCTCCACTACTGCTCCCTGCCCTCTCCTTCCTTCTCCGCTTTCCTGCTGGTATTCCCGCTGCTAACCCTACGCCCATTCTTCAGCTTATGCGAGAGTACAAGCTCGTCGTTTTCGGCGGTGGCGGTGTCGGTAAATCATGCTTGACCATCCAGTTAATCCAAAGCCATTTCGTTGACGAATATGATCCTACAATTGAAGGTTCGTTGCTATACCACCCCCCACACCCCCCAATGCCCCAACCCCCAGACCTCCATCACACCATATCTAGGTTTCCATCTTCCTTATGCTAATTAAAGTCCCACTTTGAATAGATGCCTACCACAAGCGGTGTATTATAGATAATGAGGTCTCCCTTCTTGATATCCTCGATACTGCCGGCCAGGAGGAGTACAGCGCTCTACGAGATCAGTATATGCAAACCGGCGAAGGTGTTCTGCTAGTCTACTCCATTACATCCCAACAGAGTTTTAAGGAAATCAGTGCTTTCCGGCAACAAATCTTGCGAGTCAAGGACAAGGACTATTTCCCTATGGTTATTGTTGGCAACAAGTGCGATTTAGAGGGCAGGCGGGAAGTTACGCGACAAGGTATACCAGGAACTATAATGCATGAAGTGCTTAAAGATTGCTAACGTTTATACTTGTAGAGGGGGAGGCGCTTGCGAGGTCTTTCGGCTGCAAGTTCATCGAGACTTCAGCCAAGGCCCGAATCAATGTCGACAAGGCTTTCTACGATCTTGTGCGAGAGATTCGGAGATACAACCGAGAGATGAAAAGTTTCTCGACTAGTAGCAGCGGCAGGAACGGGCCCGCTCAAGCCCATTGATATAGATGGTGGAGATCAACAAGCGGGATGCTGCTCCAAGTGTGTGGTAATGTAAGGGACCCATTCTACCCTGTCTGCTGCTGGGCTTCTCTTCCTTCTATTATGGCCTCATCAACGTAGTTTCAAGTGGGTACATTGCCAGGAAATTATTGATGTAATGTGCACGATGAGAGTGGCTCACGACTGTAATAACGCGACTACCTATATTCAACGATACTTTTCCCAACTACCAATAATGAAATCGCCTAGCAATGAGACAGGCTTCAGCTTTGCATAGATGATGATTTGATCAATCAGCAACGCTCTCGCCGCTCTAGCAGCTAATGAATCTCGATTTTCTTTGTGATCGTTGAGGCTTGCGCCGCTAGGCAAACACATAATCTTCTCAGGAAGGGAAAGAATGTTATGAAAGCACTCTAGTGTGGGTATCCCCTACACTGTCTCAAGGTCCGGGCCCAGAATGGTTAGGCTGACACAAGGTATAACAAATGAATCACGTCTCATGGCTATTGACTCGACATCGACTTGAGCAGCCAGTGGTCTCCAGTCGATTGAGCTCGTGCAACAAATCCACCGGAAGACATGTCCCCCTCACTCTTAGCTGGTGTCGTTGTACCAGCGCAGTAATATATGTTTTGACTGGGTGTCTGCGCCTGAGATGATTGGATTCTGGACGAATCGGACTTTGTCATTTCGTGTTTCAGCATTTTGATGTTTGATGCTCCTGGGTAAATGAATATGCTCGAGCGAAAGAGAAAAATGGTTTAGTCAAGCCGAGGCAATCGTGCCTTGATACATTCGGGGCTTTATAAAAACATCGCAGTATTCTCATCTTCAAATTATCGAATGGCTGAAACCTTCATCATGATCCAGTTCGACGACTCGCCTGCTTCAAAGCCAAGCCTCCAATGGACGGGAGGTATGAAATGGCATGTGAGCTTCATCTCACCTTCGACTAGATGGCAGGCGCTGATGCCTCTGATTTGCTATGCCCAGTGTCCATCAAAGCCAAGGGACAAATTTGGGAGAGTAGATGTAAAATGTGCACGACCGGGTTCAGACGCCCTATCATATCGCTTCTCTAATGTTGAGATATCCGTGCTTGCTGAAGTACCCGGCACTGTTTTGTCTGTTGTTGAGATGTCGGTTTTCAGTGACATTGCTGACCACACTAAGCTCGTTGCCGCAATTATTTCCAAGGAATGTGTTGCCCTCTCATTGGTCAACTTGCAAAGGGCCTTTCTGAGAATGGTACCAGGGCTGGATTGAGTCTTAGAGGGCGGGCTGCCAGTAAATTAGAAGTCGGCTATAGTTAGACTTGCGACGGGCGCCTGACGTGATGGCTTTCAGGCTGTTCGGAATCGAATTTGAAGCTCATGGCGTGGCCAATAAGATGAGAGTATTATCCGCCCCAGCCTCACCCCTTAAGACAAAACGGGTAGTCTTGCCGCCCAGCTGAGACTTTTGAAAGAATGTCTTGTTTCACATTATGCATGTAGGTACTACTCTCAAGGCTTTAAGGTACCGAGCCTCTCCATTTTACCCAGTGTCGTCAAAAACCCATTTTCACTCAACATCTCGTACCAAATACCTCATTTTCATTCGTTTCTATACCCCATATCGCTCTTGCAATGTCTCTGTCATATTGGGATCCTGCAAATCTGCTGCAAATCGCCTTCGACGTCGATGATACGTTTTGGGGAGATCCAGTGCGTTGGTCTCGCGCGCAGTCGTAACAATAACCGATGCCGGTGGACAATCGAAGAGCCCGATCGATCAAAAATCCGTCCCTTACTCACGCAAATGTCCAAAACGCAGCCTGGGCTCATTACAACGGCAACACTGCGTCAACTTGCCGGCCTTTGTCTGTGTCCGTCATATCATTCCCACCAAATCGGCGAAGTTGCTGCCCGTTGGAACAGCGTTGTCAAGGCAGCGGCGCAGCACCACAAAAACTTAGCTGAGAGCTTAGAGTCTGCCCCATCAGCTGATAATTCTCATCTTCAATTTGCCCTGGGACAAGCCCACGTTCAGCTGGGAAAGTCTCAAGCCTTGGTGGCCGTTCTTCAGAAAAGTCTTGACGAAAAAGATTCCATGGCGGCTCAGTTTGCTACAAGAACGGCGGGAAGCATAAATGAACTGCGGTTGGAAGTTTCCTCTTGGAAGGACCGAGCGCGCAACAGAGTGAAGTCGATAAGAAGGCACAAGAACTCATTGCACTCAATCTACAAAAGTCCATTCAAGCCCTGGACGAAAGTCAGAAAGAGGAATCAGCCGATCTCGACGAAGCAGAGAAGGAAATCAGCCTTCTCCGAGAAAGATTTCAAGAAGCAAATGATCAATTGCAAACCTGTCAGACCAAGAGAGCTCGAACCGATAAGGAGAACCAAAGCCTACAATCTGAGATCAACCAAGCTCGAAAGGACCAAGCTAAACAGAGTGAAATTGACAACAATGAGAAGAAAGTACAACAGCGCACCATATTGGATCTACAGCAGTCGAACCGGGCTCTGAATGAAAGTCTCAAAAAGGAAACAGTTGATCGAGAGAAAGCAGACGAATCCATTGGTGTTTTCCGAACAAAATTGCAACAGGCAAATGATCAATTACAAACTCACCAGACAGAGTTGGTCCAAACCCGTAGGGAGAACCAAAATCTACAGTCTCAGGTCAACCAATTTCGCAAGGATCAGAAATCTTCAGCTGAGATCTTTGAGAAGCTGCAGATTGAATCAAACACCTCCCAGGAGATGGTTCAGAAAAGTGCAGCGGATTTTGAGGCCAAGGTGCACCAGTGTCGCACTGACTTGGAACATGAGAGAGCCCGTATTGTCGATCTTGAAAAGAATGTTAAGAACTTGAAGATTGCCGAGCTGAAGCTTAAGGAGAGCATATCGGCATGTTGGCTGCACGGATTCTGTATTTGGATTGGTGGTTTTCGGAAGAAGGGCTCGAAGCATGCGGACGACCTCGTGCTTATTAGTACATCTCTGAACGGAAACAATCTGGTCTAAAGATAAATTGACACAAGGAAATACATTTCCCATTTTCTGCTCATCTGGAAAGAAATCCAAGGCGGTCAATTAGTCGCTGTGTAATGCCCGAGGTCAGGGTGCTCCTCCTCGCCCTTCTAGCATTCGCTATTCTAGCCCGGGAAACTGACACTTTTCTGCTGGTTAGGATCCGTTCAGACGAGGAAGTCGTTCATTTGGGGCACGCTGACTCGCGAATGGTAGAGCATGGAGCCCATGTAGGGATCCGAAGCGTGATGGAAGCTGATATACCGGTGGAAACGGGCACACGTCTTTGCTGTCATCGCTGAGGCTCGGTGGAAGGGGTCACGTCGAGTGCATGTGTAGTCTATGTCTGTGACTGTGGAATTGGAAGCGAGGAAGTGGACAAGCTAAGATGAATGTCTCCTATAAAATCCATACCATAGTAATGCCCAGGAGAATACTCTAGAGGTCTAGTACAAAGAAGAGGTGAGAATCTATCATCAGCCTCCAACCTTTTCAACTATAGGCTCCGTGAGCCGTTCCTCAGACGTTGTGATAGATTTGACTCTCCAGCAATTATCGGGTCAAGCCCATCTCAGCTCCAGTTCATCCCAGATCCTTTGCATCTCACCATACCCCACGCGCTGCCGAGTTCGACGAAGGACGTCCCGTATCAATCTGATATCATCGTCATTGCTGACAGCGTATCCGAATATCAGCATTGGCCAAGCTCCTATAAAGCAACGACTCCAGGTTTCGAAAAAGTTTGGCTGGCGCAAGATGGATAATGCGCCGTCAAGCTGCCATGGGCGTGGTCTTTGAGTACTTTTGCAACGGAAAGACCTGTCCAGCAACCCAATGACATCAATTCGGGGCTGGGCGCTATAAGAATCCGTAATCCAGTCGAGAAGCAATGAAGCTGCGTGGACGTAGAGAGTAATAGTATCAGTGTGGAAGCTTTGCAGCAACGGTGGATAACAGTCCATGACATGTGGATTGAAAACCTCAGCTTCCCAATAATTCATACCTAGCCTCAACTGGATAAGAGTTTCAGAGCCTTGTCCTTGAGTCGAGTTGTAAAAGTTAATGATGTTGAGAATATGGCGAAATAATGACAGAGGTATCCCTAAGACAGGATAGGAATCCATGGGGAGCGCGTCTATTAGCTTCTTGCAATCAAGAATATTCTCTGTATTGTCAAGAAACTCTCCGTCAACATGGAAATTAGATGAGAATGGTCGCCTCGAAGCAAGTAGGAATGCTTGATAGAGCACGCTTTCTGCCGTTAGACGGTCGAAGGGTCGCGACATGGAAAGCGGACAAGAATTGTCATTGTATCGCAAGTTGAGGAGTTTAATGGCACCAGCCACATGTTTCCGTGGGTCTACCACAGTATCCAGGCCCCACATCTGGTTTGAACGTTGGTCGCAATACTAATAAGATGAGGAAAGGAGGGATCAGGGTTCTACGTACATCATGAAGATATAGAAAAACGACTGTAGCTAGCAGTGAATCATCGGGAACTCTTTGGCGAGAATGCAGCTGAAGTACTGCTTGATTGACTCCTCGTACTGCCCTAGAGTAGTACACCAGAGCATGATGCTGATACCGACGGTCGTTGGACAGGATGCATTTGTTGGCGGCACAGCTAGCCAGAACCGCATACTTGACGCTGTCGCAATGCATCATCTGCTCACGAGCTGGAATTGATATTCCAAGAAATACGTCTTTGTTCCAGTCGGAAGTACCAGGAGCGAAAAGAAACTTGTTGAGAAAGTGGTAGATCAGCTCGACCTCGACCTCGGAGCGAATCGCCGAAGATGCCGTGTTCAGACTCGGCCGGCAGGGTGAGTTCCGACGTCTTCGGAGGTGCGTTGCCTCGGCATTCTGGATCCTCTGACGACGTTGCAGAGCCAGGACTGCCTGGTGATACATGACCCTGGCTTCTACGGGAAGATTCCGGCGGTCCGGAGATCGGCAGATGAAGGCCAATCGCAATGGCGACGACTAGTAGAGCAGTTCCGGCACAATGGCCTCTCTTCTCCGCATTTCACCTTGCGTTTCCTACCTAGGACACGAATCGGATCCGTTGGTAAGGCACGATAGAAGAGTGCAGGAGCGGCTAGACAACTTACAATTCAGGCATCCAGTTTTGGTCCGCAATCTTGCGTTCCCCATGGCGATGGAGTTGCGTCCAATGCCTCTAGCATATCACGTCGTCTCCTGGCCTGGGCGATGAGTCAACTTCACTTGACGGTGGGGAGATTGTGAGCTGCCAAATGCGGGAGGCCAGGCGCGGGAAATGGACGTCCTTTGCTTCTCGGGGGTGGGTCACGTTTATCATCCATGATGCGGGGTTGCATTAGTCTGTCTGTCTAGATATTCTGTCAAAACTAATACAGTGAACGGGGCCATTCAAGATTCTCGTAAACCTCGATCTGGGCATCTAAATCAAGGTGTGAACTTCCGAGTATCTTGGATAGTCAATTTAGAGGATGATATAAATTCGATGACACAAGAGGTAAGCCTTGTCGGGGAAAACTGCAGCGGATTCAACTCCATCCGGTCGGCCCCATGCGAGTCGCGTTACCTCGGACGCGCCGCTTTGAAATGGTAGATGCACAATCTTGGTTGCAGGTCGGAGTCTTCCTAGTGGAGCAATTATCAAATCCAAC